>JAMKCH010055456.1:0-10200 GCA_023653785.1 Ophioderma brevispina | reverse complement strand
CTAACTCCGAACAAACGGGAGAAGGTGATCCACGGTCAAGACACCGACCCAACAGTAGGCGGAGTCCAGGCGAAGTAGAAAAGCCTCAAGGGCTAGGAGTTAGGCCGGGGAGCAGGGGGTAAGGGTTAGGCAGCCAGAGCCAAACCACCAGCGCAGGAAGAACAGAGCCCAGAGGGAGGAGAGGCATCCAACGGGTGGGAGCCAAGCCCCAATGAGGGAACCCGAGCATCAGCGTCAGACGAATGACCAAAGCCGAGACCGGCAAGAGCAGGGCTAGGCCCCGAGGGCACAAGCAGGGCATGTAGGCCGAGGTCTCGCGCCCGCACAAAGTGAGGACAGAGGGCAACGAAGAACAGCCAAGGCGCAATGGATCAGGTTCACCATACGGGGTGTAAGGCCAAGGGAGAAGGACATAGAGACCCTACCCCAGGCCTGAGCGGCCCAGGGAAGGCCCTGAGGGCACGCTAGACCAGCAAGGATAGGCCTCAAAAAACCCGAAGGGGCCAAGGTAATACACCACGCACGCAGGGCATCAGCCCTAGGCCAGGCCGCAAAGGCGGCCCAGCCCAAGCTGAGTGGGAAGAACCAGGGCCAGCTACCCCGAATGGAGATCTAAGGGTCTAAGTCGAGAAGCAAAGCTAGACGAGAAAGCCCCCCGGCCTAGGCCAGGCGGAGTCAAAGACCGCCAAGGCTATAGGCAACGACTCCAGGAAGTCAGGGGCTAACGGCCCAAGAACCAGTATAAAGCCAAAGCTAGAAACATGGTCTAGACCCCAGGGGGAACAGAGACTAACCGCCAGACTGGCAACTGTCACTAGGCCCGATCGGAAGCGCGCTAGGCACCGCTGATCCCCAGGAGAGGAGCAGCGAAGCGGCATCATAGCTAGAGTCCAGGCTCCCCGAGGGAGCCAGCGAGACCAGGGCTACGGTAGCAGTAAGCCTATTAAAACAAAAAAAAAAAAAAAAAAACGCGCCAGAGCCTAAGAGCAGGAAGCCAAGGCCTAAATGGCCAGCGCCTAAACTGGCAGAGACCAGAGGCCTCAAGTCCCCGATGGTGAACCCGGAAAGGGCCAGGACTGCACCACGAAGGAGTAGGCTATCGGGACAGCACAGTCAGCCGGCAACGAAGGCAGGGACGGAAGCGCCGGCGACCCAGAGCTGAAAGCCAATGGATGGCCGGAGCAGAGTGCATAAAGGCTAAGGTCTGGATCTGACGAAGCTGCAAGCACATAGCACGGCCGAGCGCCCCATGCCAGGACGAGCGCGATCGGCCCACACAGGCAGGGCAGGCGCACCCCCCGTAGGGGACCCTGATGCCGAAGCTAGAGCAAAGTCAGAGAATGGACGGGTAAACCCCATGGGGACTACACAAGGCTGAGAGGGCTTTCACGCCAAGGGCAAGGCGACTGCAGCCAGGGGTGAAGCCACTGAAGCTAGGCCGCACCGTAGGAAGGGAGTCCCCCCGCCAAAGACAGACTTGAGTATAGTTAGAACCAAAGAGAACCATCGAGACATACGGGCATCCCTGAAGGGATGCCGAGAGCCAAGGCGGCGACGATCCCCACAAGGGAGCGAGAGGGAGAAAGGTCGCAGGGCGCCGAGAAGCAGAAGTTGAAAGTCAACACCAGGGAAGGTGTGGACAACAAACAACACCTCCGCCCTCACCCTCCCCCACTCTTCTTTCACCTATCCCACCTTCTACCCCAACCCACTCTTTCTCCTCCCACACTTCCCACCACTCACTTCGTCCTCCCCCTGTTCCCAGCAACAGCCCCCGTAAGAGGAGACCAGATGCTGTGGTAAGCCCGGAAATCCACGCACAACGGCGAATAAACGGCCACCCGGAAATCTACGCCGATGACGGGATAGATAATAAACGGCCCACCATGCAGCATTACCCCTACGGGGAGGAGACGCGGCAGAAAGGATGATGGGATCCAATCAACCAAGCCAATCACATCCGAGAGGTGAGGTGAGAGCAGACGCTTAAAAGGGAGGCGACTCCACGCCGAAGGGGGGGAGGAGAACAACCCCTAAAGTTCCCGGAGCCACGAGCTATACACCGCAGGAGAGACTTATAGCGACAGAAGCTAAGCCAACGGGCACGCAGCGCACGCCCTGAAGGGCAGCTGCCAGCATGCACCGGTTCCCCCGTGGAGGTGGTAAGCCCCAGAAGGCTACCCCACGGGAGCCGAGACCGGAAACAACCCACGGGTGGGGGGGCACGTAACGGCCGGGAACCGTAGCGGGGGGGAACAAGCGCTTGGACGAAACCGCACCAGTAGTAACCGCACACGGAACCCGGTGTGAGCGGGGACCAACCTGGCGAAGCGCTGCGCGCCCCACCTTGCCCGCGAATGGCTGGTTCTTAGAGCATGCAGCAAGAGCAAGATAAAACCCCCGAGGGGCCTAGAAGCGCTAGACATGCGGGGGTTGGTTTTTATTGCCAAAAGCAGGGGACCGTAGCGGAGGGGAACTAGCGTGGACAACCGCACCAGTAATCCGCACACGGGGGAAACCCAGCATGAGCGGGGGCCATCCACCAACCTGGCAAAGCGCTGCGCACCCCACCTAGCCCGTGAAAGCCCGGTGAAGCACGCAGCACAAGCCCGCAGATTAACCCCGCGGGGCTAGCAGGCTAGCCCACCTGCGGGGTGTGCCGTAAACGGCTGAACCGCCAGGGGACCTAGCGCTGGCGAACCGCACCAGTAAACAGCGCACGGTACCCCGCGTGAGCGGGGCCAACCTAGCGAAGCGCAGCGCGCCTCTCCTAGCACGTGAAGGCTGGTGGATGAAGCATGCGCACAAAGCCAGATCGATTACCGCGTGCTAGCGACGGCTAGCCATGCGGGGAGCAGTGAACATTAAATCGACACCCGCAGCGCCCCATAGCGGCGGCCGAGGAACCCACATACAGGGCTGACGAATCAAGCCCCACGGACGGGAACCACAGGCAGCGCGGTAGGCAGAGTCCGGGAGGACCCTAAACCACGAGCGCCGGGTATCGGTACTGGCGATGGATCGGCCCTGAGAGACCCGGGCGTCACATAGCCAACTTCACCGCTACCGGACGGACTTGCAGGCCGCCCAATCCCTAGGGGAAAGAGGGCAGCCAGAGCAGACCATGCTAGCCTGCACGATTTATAAATCCCCCAACGAGTGACTAATCAGGCGAGCCAGGCCCGGGCAGCGTGGGAGGGTAGTCAGTCAAGCCCCCGAGGGAGGCGACCGACTAGAATGTCGCTATACCGGAGGGATGTCCGCAGCCGCCAAAAAATCCCCGAGGGAAAAAAGGCAGAAAGCAGACCGCGGCCGGGCTCGCCTGACCGGAGAAGCAACTAGGGCTTAGACCAGGCGCGAAACGAGTGGGGAATCACCAGACCTAGTCTGTAAGGTAGTGGTTCTGGGTTGGGGTGAAGTGGTAGACGGGCGGAACTCACGAGATAAAGCGAGAGAAAAGCTCCCCCACCCTAATAACACACCCCATGAAGTAGCCGAAGCTACAACACCTTCAGCTGCTCCCAAAGCAGCGGGGGCCGCCTTGGAAGCTAACACCTCGGAACGGAGCCCGAACAATATCCCAACCCCCATTTTTCCTAAGCGAAACATAGACAGGGAAACAGGGTTCAATGGCGAACCATTTAAAACTGAAAGGCCACCGCAAAAGAACGAGCACCAAACGGAGCGACCACGGAAGCAAGACCGTAATGAACGCACGGAAGAAGAGGGTCGCGGGGCGGCTGGGGTGATTGAAAAGCGAGCCCAGATGGGCGAGCGGTGTCGGAAAGGAAAACGAACAAAGAAAAGAAAAACAAAAGGCGAGCCGCGGTATGTTAAAAACCCGGGGACCGCCAACGCGGAGACAAAATGCTGAGTGAAAGAGGACCCTTTGTCCCCATGTACCTTTTCAAAACCAATTTTCCCGGGAGGTAACAAAGTCACACGTGGTAAGAATTTTCCAAAGTCAGTTTCACATATTTTATTAAAAATACAACAAGCAAAGAATAAATAAGAATAAAAGAATAGACACACCTCACCCAATAGAAACGTGTTTTTATGATAGTAGAGGATTATTCGATTGAGCGACAACAGTCAGTATCAAATATCTCAGTTAATTTTCGCTGCTAATCACAGAGCTGCGATGTACACGCGTCCGTTTTGTATGGCGGCCAAACGGAATTGAGGAAGAGTCATTGTCGACAGGGTGTGAACTGGGGTCACTGGTCGAGTCCAGTTTCTCTTTTCGGGGTGTGCTAAAATGGTATTTTGGGGCATTTTCACTTATAGAAGGAAAATGCATATATTTCAGTCAACAATTGGTGTTTTTTGGAAAGGAAATCAGTTACGTGTAATGATTTTAAAAGTGGACCTCCAAATTACCTGGATGTCTTTATCCTCATTTGATATAATGCCTTATTGTTTGGGGGGTAGGTTATTTTTATGTGTTAAAAATCTATATCTGTTCCTCGAATGGCCTAGACTATTCATTTGAGAGCAAATTGAGAAATTCATATTTTGTGAAATGTTGCAGTGCCGCTTTAACATTGGGTCAAAAAAATACGCGAGGCTAATGGAGATTGGTCCTCAGTTTTCACAAAATAAGCCCCGTGAGAATTTTTGGCCTGTGGTTAGAATGTACGACGAGGGCTACTTTTTGGCTGAATTTGCTAAACTACCCCCCATAGCCTCCAAAAAGTATTTTTGACTGTTGCTCATATGTTGAGGAAATTAGTATACCCACACATCTGCTGTTAGGATTATGTTACAGTAATCTTATTTTATCAAATTTGCTGTTATCTCTATCCCCGTTTTCATATACTTAAGTTACATTTTTTTTTTGTTCTGCATCAAAAAACTCGCTGGTTTGCATTTGCCTTCTAAAAAGCTTGGCACTGTTAGATTAAGATGTCGGTAATGAAAGTAGAAAATTGTAAATTCATCCACAGTTATGATATCAACATTAACCAGACACTTACGAGCAATTTCAAGATATCCAATGACCAAGTTAGTGTTGACAATTTCTTGGAAATCATCTGTTTTAAAATGTTCATAGAAGTTTAGTACAGTAGAGCTACCTACATGTGAAACTAAAAAAACACTTAACTTTTGAATTGAAATAGAAATCAGACAAGCAGAGAACATAGATAGTAGAAATACATGTGGATAGGTTTGACTTCATGACTTCAATCAATGGTCATACCTACCAAAATTTTTCTTTCTTCTTCCAAGTTTGACGCTACCAGTCTGGGAGTTACTTGGGTATGACTCTAGTGTGTCCAGGGTGGTCACTAGGATCATGCCCAAGCAAGCCCAAGCTAACCCCAGCTGCCCAGGATAGTCTTGGTCCAACCCAGCCCATGCCCAGACCAAACCAAGACAGGCTCTTACAAAGGCAATTAAACATAAGTGGTTGTCACAATGATTACATTGACTTAATGACTCATAGTTAAGCCACTATCTAATTGCCTCCCATCTCTTGTTGCTGTGTTTATATGGACTTGATTTAATGCCAATTACCTTGAAAATCCAGGCTGCCACTTCAGGGTTGTTCTGTGTTAGCTTAATTATGACCTTGGTCTTTTCAGTAACTCTCCTATGTCGGCAATCCTATGTCATTGTCAACTGACAATATATGTATTATAGTATTTGAAAGATAACATTACCTAGCTACAGCACATTCACTCAGACAAACATGCACAATATAATGAGCAAATCTTTTTGTTCCAATTTGACTTTATGAAAGATGTGTTGTAGTGTTGACTCTTGGCTGGCAGGAGTTAACTTATTTTGAGAAACTTATTTATGACATTAACTTTTTCATTTGGCTTTGATTTTCAGCCTGACTTCCTGAAATCCATGAAAAGCACTATTGTTGTAGCACACATTCCATCATAGCAAATTATACATTTTTATTGTCATTTATTCATTTTTAATGTAAGGCATAATAATTTTAGCGGTACTTTTTTTTTCTAATCACTTTCCCATATCAAATAAGTTATGTAAGCTGTCGAATTAAAGCTAATATTAAGCTTAATAAAATGGGCACGCTGCTTTTTAAAAAAATATCCATTTACATTTTATAGCATCTCAAATTAACATGCAATAAATTGTATGCTCTGTAAAGTATATGTCCATCAGACTCATCAATAAACTTTTCACCCTTGATTTTATTATTTTTCAAGTATCTTTCCGATTGTTTGTGACTTTTTCATTTGGATTCTGTTAACAATTCCACAGTACCCATTTTTGTTTATAAATCATTTTTTTTTTAATAATTTTGAACCAAATGAGCCAATTTTGGGTCCAGTCAATGTCCATCAAACCATTGAAACAAAAAGGATCAGGAAAACTCTGGGAACCATCCAGTAATGTCCACTTTTGTTTAAAAATTGTTTGTTGTTGCGAATCAAAGAGCTGCATCGAGGTCCTTGCAATACTCACCAACAATTACTGAAAACACCTGAATCAGCTAGAACCCACCTGGGAACAATCCAAAGTGTCCACCAAAGTAGAAATTGGGTATCCTTGGCAAAGGTCCCCATTCAACACCAATGAGCTGAAAACACTGGTTCAAATGAGGATGGTTCCCCAAAGTAGCTAAATTCGGGTCCAGGCAATTGCCCATCAATATCTTATTTGTAATCCCTGCCTATTCAAGTAGTTCCTTGTAAACCAACTCACCTTTTCGAGAAACACCTTAATGTTCAAGAGAGTACTCCTGTACAAACATTCACACTTCAACCTTGGTCCTTATTAGTTTCCCAATAAAATGTTACAAGCAATTAGTTTATAATAGATAAAACACCACCTCTTGTGAGAAAACTCTATTGAACTACATGATTAAGGTACTTAACTACTCACCTACTAATGAGTGAAGGGTCGTGGAAGTGAAAAAAATCTGGGTAATCAAATTCCTTGGGTAGGACAATGGAGTTATCGCAAATTTCCACCCTCAGCAAACTAGGAATTTTAGTATGCTCACGAACCCAGAACACACCCAAGATTCTATTGTTAAATGGTCTGCTCTACCAGAATGCTGGGCAGGGTAATGTCTTGGGTAGATATTTTTTTGATAGGGTCTTTTAATCAATAGTGGTTTTAATGAAGCAGAATATCAAAACAGAGAACCGAGACAAAGCGCACGATTGGTGGGCAAAGCACATCATTAACCCCACCTCAGACAAGTTTGGCCCAAAAAAAAAAAGTTATACTTTTTTGTCTGCAATTTCTCAAAGTGGGTAGACATATCAAAATAGTTATAGGGTGTTTATTAATTAACCACAATATCTTGTTTGTTGGAACCCCATGGGAAAATTGCTTGAACGAAAGCTAAAATGCCAAATGGGCCGCCATCTAGAGAAAAAGGTTAAAAAAAACCACTTTGCACAAACATGTAAGTCTACTGGCAACTCTGTTGGCATCACAAATCATTCCAAGATTGATACCCCACATTGAACAATGCACCCTGTCAGGGAACTTGGTATGTAATACTCACCACAAGGTAAGAATAAAGTATCTCAATTATTTCAAGTTTTCTCTTATAAATTTAAAAATAAAATGGCTGTATATGATCTTGTCCCAAACTATTCAAACATCTGAAAATGAATAAGCACGACCAATTTTTGACCAGTTTTCTCTACACGGCCACCATTTGTTTAGATCTGAGCTTTTGTTTCACACGCCGTTTTTCACCAGTTCTAACAAATATTGACGTTAATAGACATCTTCAAGAAATTTGATATGTCCACCCACTTTTTTGAGAAATTTGCTGACATAAATTGTAAATCTTTTTTTTTTTTTGAACACTCTGTACAATATCTATCTTGCAGATTTAGTTTTTTTTTAACTACTTCCATCAATTCATCAATGAATCAAACCCAAAAAAAAAAACACCAATAACCATGCAACAATCCTCTTCACTACGTAAGCGACCGAGCTTTGTGGAAAGTGCCTTTGTTTCGATTTAACACCCCCCCCCGGTACAGACAAACCCGACCACTTTAATTTGAAGGATAAATATCTGAGATTTTAAGAAATGATGGTTGTGGTTAAAGATTTTGGTGCAGGGTGATTTCTAGGACGGCCAAAATTATTTTGGGCTGTGCAAATTAAGAGCGAAATTATTTTTTAAAATTGTTTTAAAAATACAAAATCTAAATTTTAATGGTATCCTTTTTGTTATTGACAGAGGTTTTATTACATTGCAGTAAAAGGGTCAAAAAAGCACATGCAGTACTCGTTGTGGTGACATGTGATAAAAAGGATGTTTTTTTAGGACAAAAGGGATTTTTTGGGGCTAAATTGTCGACCCTGTATATATTTAAAACAGAAATCTATTACCCCAAAATCGGAATAATAGCACTGGACCACACAAATTTGCTCAAGTCATCTTCCAGGAGTAATTCCAATTTTATTCCACTTCCAAATTTTCCATCCTACCCCCCCAAAAAATAACCTACTTCTAGACTACCTTTAGGGCCCACTTCCCATTAAAGTAAAAAAAAAACCCGGAAGGTCAAATTGCCTAACTTCTTGAATAAGTTCACATAGAAATCATTTCTTAAATTTAGCTTATTCGCCTACAAGTACCTATTAAAATTGATTCGTAAATTGTCTTGGAGTCAAATTTAAATTTATGCATTAATCAAATTACAAAATGCAAACAAATACCAACTTAAATCTTTAGTTTATCCTAAATAATTAAGACTCCGATATTTCACACTTTTGTATGATTAAATCTTGGCAAAAATTAACTAAATTTTGAACCACCAATTACATTAACCATTTATTGTTGGCCAAGACACCATTTTCCGCTCAAATTACCACCACTCCAGAATCATAATTAATTATATCTATAACCCCCCTTCCATTACACCCCCTTCATTTTTTTAATTTCCCCTCCGAAACCACCACCTAAATTTTCACCACATTTAACCTACGTATAAACAGATGAAATTGATCAAATTGAGCCAAACTTAAAATAAGGTGCATCCTCCCCGAACCCATCAAGGTAAAGTACCAAGCAAGTCCCATTATAGTTACCAAAGAAATATAATGCACATCATTTGAGGCCTCCTAAAGAAATTAAATTTAAACTAGCTAAAAAAGTACCCAATCCCAACAAGGGTAAAGTTCCAATGTCCCACCCCTATGTAAACTACGTAGAAGTTATTGAGTGCATCCTTCAATTTCATATAAACTTGCAATCTCCCACTGCCTTAATTAAAGAACCATTACTAACCTGGTACTTTCCAAGCCCCTCCAGTAATAATACCCAAAAACTAACTACCCCAGTACTACCAAGGCCCACTCCTGCATATAGTAAATTACAGAAAATGTACCCAATGCAACCCATAAATTGGCAATGGAACCGTGGCAAAATTTGGGTGGGTGGGTGGGAAATTTTTTCTCCGTGAAATCCACCTTACTCCTCTCGTGACAGAAAGCGTTGTGATCCAAACAATAAGCCTTGCATCCCCCGCGAAAAGGGAGAGGGAACATTGGAGCACAGCAACAAAGGACAAGCAGCTGATTGGCCTGTCATAACACCTGACAAAAAGGCACACAATGCCTGGAGTATCGGGATGAACTAATTATCCTCAAGGGGTAAATCAGTTTATTTAGACTGCTTCAATAAACTCAATAATATAAATGTCAGAGATTGATATATTGGCACTGATTAAGATTTGCATTGCTAAGAAATTATAAATCTTTTTGACCCAAAAAGACCCCTGCCCACCAAAGTTTTTGCCCACAACCATCAATTTTTTTAAATGAGTTATTACTATCTTTCGAATAGAAGTGGTTGCGTTAATTTTGTTGTACCGAGGGGAGGGATTACTCGACACTTTTGCCTCCAAGCCGCTCCACTATACTGATTACCCTCCCTAAAGATGAGCATCCGCCTCCATCTCTCAAATAACAAGATCATCTTACCAGCAGCTCGGACAAGTCTTGGCAACACTGTCATTAGAGCAATACAGATTGTCCTCCAGCAGTTCCACTAATTGCTTGGGCCTCCCCGTCAAGATCCTTTGAGAGATTTCTTCAATGTTATTCTGACTGAGACTGGCCACTTGGACGTATTCGTCTCCAACCAGACCTACCAGCAACTCAAGGAGCTTGGGTGTGCTCTCAACCATCAGAACTGAGGAAAAGGAAGTTATTAAATAACAAAAATACACATCAGCATAATGTTAA
>JAMKCH010055454.1:0-10868 GCA_023653785.1 Ophioderma brevispina | reverse complement strand
TGCGCTCGAGCGCAGGAAACACCTCCGTCGCTATATAGTACGGCGAACATTCTGCGCTCGAGCGCAGAAAATCCGTAAATGGAGTATCTGCGCTCGAGCGCGGAAAGTAACTATATATTAGTACGGCGTAAATTTCTCGCTCGAGCGCGGAATATCCGTAGGTAGAGTATCTGCGCTCCAGCAGGGAAAATACCTCCGTCACTATAGTAAGACATACATTTTCAGGAATCTGGTAAAAATGACCCATTCTTGTATTATAATTATGAACTTATTCTGCACGCGATCTGCTGGCAGATCTACTGCGCTCGCTCCGCTGGTGGATCTTCTGCGCTCGCTCCGCTGGTGGATCTTCTGCGCTCGCTCCGATGGTGGATCTTCTGCGCTTGCTCCGCTGGTGGATCTTCTGCGCTCGCTCCGCTGGTGGATCTACTGCGATCGCTCCGCTGGTGGATCTACTGCGATCGCTCCGCTGGTGGATCTACTGCGATCGCTCCGCTGGTGGATCTACTGCGATCGCTCCGCTGGTGGATCTACTGCGATCGCTCCGCTGGAGGATCTACTGCGCTTGCTCCGCTGGTGGACCTTTTGCGCTTGTTCTGCTGGCGGAGTACATGCGCTCGCTCTGCAGTATGGTCATCTGTTCAGTCAACAAACAAAATAGGCATAAAATTATTTCGATTTACAAATACTTAAATTCAATTTTGCTTTCATTGTAAATATTTTTGTATTAATTTGGTTTTCAAATGCAAATATTAATGAGTGGATGTTTCAATTAGGCCCTATGACTTATTTCATTAATGATAATGTGCCTTGTATTTTTCATTTGTAGTTGATTTTCTTGCGTGCTTATGGATAAATAACGCGAATAATGAACCCAAATGGGCGGGTTCAGGTTCATTTATTTCATTCAGAACAACAATCATGATACAAATCAATATGATTTGATACAATATAGTACATAAAGTTATATCTTGTGAGAGATAATAATAGAGTAAACACAAACAAACACTGTGAGGAAATTGAAAAATTCTCCCGTCCCGTTTGATCGCACAAAATAAAAAATCGCAATTTGTTAAAGAGTTGTTTTGTTTTAGGAAAGGAAACTTGATCAGTCGTTGAATAACGATCAATGGTATATAATATTGATAATATAAGTAAAACATGACAGTAGTATGCATAAAAATGGAATAAAGGAACAATGTAGGAGTGTCATAAGGCAAGTCCGAAAGAAGAAAGATAAAAAACAGGGGGCTTTAGCGTATATGGTCCTACCCCTACTTATTAACAACATTTGAAATCATGTAGTCAATATAGGGACAAGGACAGACAACGAACAAGAACATAACAATACAAAAAGGACAATAAGGGTAAACAAGGTGCGATCCAAAACAGAATATCACGTTAAACCAAACACATGTAAAAGTCAAAAACATGAGAAACATTATTCGTGATAATAATTATTTCTTATATTTAAGTTTAAAGCTACCTATGGTTTTACATGTTGTATTTAGGGACAGTGAGTTTGTGGGCTTTGGACCAGTTAGAAACATGATGGAGTTCACGATTAAAAATCTAATACTAATAAGTAATAGAAAAACAACACGTTTATAATCTGAACGTGGAAAATATACGTTGTTGTTATACAATTTGAGAAAAAGACCCATGTTTTGGAAACGTTGAAACTCCCATTGTTTTCTTATTAAGCAAAGAACGATGGGAAATTGCAGTTGCGAGATCGGACCCGCTAGAACAATTTTTGATTGACATGGCTACCAAAATCGTATCCCGTTAAAATCATGATTGACATATCGTCCCCTGTAATCCAGCCATTCAGTGTGTTGTTAATGAAATAATTAGTCATCTTAAAAGAAGATAATCGGGGACTATTGATAAACGAATGAAAAGAACATACAGAATGTGTGGGCAGTTGAATTGAGTCTGCCATGAATGGCGGCTAATTAGCCATAACGACGATAATAACTTCGACAATTTGCCCCAGTCAGACAGACTTTATTGTTTAGCAAAAGATTGAATTGAATAGGGCAGGATGGGCCGTGACCTAATCGATTGGACTGCGCGCGGTAACAATATGAAAACGGTGTGAGAATATGTCTACCAAGGAATCAATAGTTAAAGGGGCATTTCTTGATCCACAGCCTTGTCCCCCCGACTTACCTAAAAAAAATTGAGATTTTTATTTCATCTGAACCGCTAGCCTTAGTAATCCATGTGTACCTAATATTACGTGCAAATTTGACCGTATCTGTAAGAAATTAGCAATTTTGTAATTAAAGCACAGTGGCCTATGGGGCCGTGGGAAAATAATTGCTATGAAAAACCGCAAGATCGGAATCAAATCATATTTTGGGAATAAGCTTTTCTCAAGGGTATCTAGTGAACAATGAATAAAACAGAAGGTACTGGATCACGGCGAAATGCACCTTTAAGTTAATAATCTGGTGTTAATTTCGTAACCAAAATGAAAAAGAATGACCCGGTTACTTGAAAATGATAGAGTCAGTTCGATATCCCAATGAACTTGTATAAGAACGTAACTTTATTAATAGTAAGGGCGTATATTGAAACGAATTATATTTTCTTGAATAAACAAGAAAAAAATCCCCCAAACTATTTGCATTGAAAACATAACTGAATTAAATTATTTTGATATTTTGACCAAGCAGATGCCCACTAGTCAAACGAAGATCCACCAGCGGAGCGAGCGCAGAAGATCCACCAGCGGAGAGAGCGCAGAAGATCCACCAGCGGAGCGAGCGCAGAAGATCCACCAGCGGAGCGAGCGCAGAAGATCCACCAGCGGAGCGAGCGCAGAACATCCACCAGCGGAGCGAGCGCAGAACATCCACCAGCGGAGCGAGCGCAGAACATCCACCAGCGGAGCGGTGGGTTATGAGTTGTCCACATTGCAACATGCAATTCAAAGCGAAATATCACACCGAGTGCAATTGATCGTCATGTTACTGCAATTATAGTTTTCGTATTTTTAGTTTGTACACATATCATATTCGTTTTACATTGTATAGTTTTGACCATTTGTGTATTTTATCTTTATTGTCCCCTAATCAGTCGGGTAATCAGTATTTTAATATTTATCTGTATATCCGGTAACTTTTTAAAACCAATCGTGTATATGATAAGTTTTGGTTTTATTCTTTGTTTTGTTGTGTATCATTTACGGGTGACAAACTTTAGGAATCATTTTGTTTTTAATATTTTAAGTTAACATTTAAATGTACATTTTTGTGTTGTTTTCTTGTGTATCAATTACGGATCATGGGAAGAACAACTGTGTTGAAGCTGATTTTACCGTATCGAAATAAAGTTTTGAAATGAAATACCCTCTCATTATTTTTTACATTGAAAATAAAATTGTTTATTTAAACCGAACTATTTGCATTGAAAACATAACTGAATTAAATTATTTTGATATTTTGATCAAGCAGATGCCCACTAGCCAAACGAGCGCAGTTGATTCACCAGCGGAGCGAGCGCAGAAGATCCACCAGCGGAGCGAGCGCAGAAGATCCACCAGCGGAGCGAGCGCAGAAGATCCACCAGCGGAGCGAGCGCAGAACATCCACCAGTGGAGCGAGCGCAGAACATCCACCAGCGGAGCGAGGCGCAGACAATCCACCAGCGGAGCGAGGCGCAGAACATCCGCCAGGGGATCGAGCGCAGAACATCCGCCAGAGGAGCGGTGGGGTGGGTTGTTATACGTTGTTCAAAAAAATTGCCATTTACATTGAAAATATAATGAAATTTCAGTTTATATATTGCATTATAAACGAAAGTGTTTATTAAAACAAAAATATTTACATTGAAAACAATTGAAACTTCATTATATATATTGGCATTATATATATAATCTCGTTTATTAACAAAACTATTTACCGAAAACATACTTGAGTTCGCCGACCGTGCCACGGTGGATTGCCTAGTTGGATTGGCCCTTTCTGCACTCTGGCACCCAGGCGAAATGTGACGTATAGACACACGGTTTTTCTATATAGACCACCCAAACAGTCCTTTCGGGACTACCATTGTCCCCAAAAAAAGAAATGTTTTGGTGTTGATGATATATGATGAAATTAAATGTTTAATAAAAAAAACATGCAAAAATGTTATATTTCACAAACGGCCACACTCATATAGGCATACCGGGATAGGCCTATGGCCCACACGAACATAACCCACCATTACCTCCCCCTCGCCAGGGATTCGAGACGCATACATCGCCAGCGGAGCGGGGGGTTATGAGTTGTCAAAAGGCATATCCTCTTACATTATTTTTTACAGTGAAAAATGAAGTTGAATTTCATTATAATATTGCAGTTATATATAAAATTGTGTATTAACGACAAAATGCAACACCTCGCATTATTTTTTTACATTGAAAATAAAATTGTTTATTAAACCCAAACTTTTGCATTGAAAACATAACTGAATTAAAGTATTTTGATATTTGACAGCAGGCTGCCCCGTCAGTAGAGCGAGGCGCAGTTGATCCACCATGCGGAGAGAGCGTTAGAACATCCACAAGCGCAGCGGAGCGAGCGCAGAACATCGACCAGCGGAGCGAGCGCATGCAGAAGATCCGCCAGCGGAGCGAGCGCAGAAGATCGGCCAGTGGATCGAGAGCAGAAGATCCGCCAGTGGATCGCGCGCAGAAGATCCGCCAGAGGAGCGGTGGCTGGGTTATAAGTTGTTCAAAATGCAATTTACATTGAAATATAATTGAAATTTCAGGTTATATATTGCATTATAAACGAAATTGTTATTAAAAACAAAACTATTTACAGTGAAAACATAATGAAATCATAATATATATTGCATTATATATTATCATATCGTTTATTTAAAACAAAACTCTTGACTGAAAAACATACTTGAGTTCGCCGACCCGGCACCGGTGGATTGGCTTAGTGGATTGGTTTCTGCACTGCGGCACCCCCTGCGAATGTGAGCGGTATAGACACACGGTTCTTCTATATAGAACCACCCAAACGTCCTTTCGGGACTACCATTGTCCCCAAAAAAAGAAATGTTTTTGTGTTGATGATATTGATGATGAAATAAAATGTTTATAAAACAAATGCAAAAAAAATTATATTTCACAAACGACACACTCATATAGGCATCCCCGGGATAGGCCTATCGGCCCCCACGACATTACCCCATACCTCACCCTGCCAGTGGATCGAGACGCCATAAGCATCCGCCAGCGGAGCGGTGGGTTATAAGTTGTTCAAAAGGCAATATCCTCTCATAATTTTTTACATTGAAAATGAAAATTGAATGTCATATTCATATTGCAGTATATATAACCAATTGTTTATTAAACGCAAAATGCAACACCCTCGCATTATTTTTTAAATTTTCGGAAAAAAAATAAAAATGTTTATTTTTAAACCCAACATTTGCATTGAACAATAACTGAATAAAGTATTTTGATATTTGATCAAGCAGATTGCCCCTCAGTAGAGCGGAGCGCAGTTGATCCACCAGCGGAGCGAGCGTAGTAGAACATCACCAGCGGAGCGAGCGCAGTTAATCCACTAGCGGAGCGAGGGCAGAAGATCCGCCAGCGGAGGGAGCGCAGAAGATCCACCAGGGATCGAGCGCAGAAGATCGCCAGTGGATCGGAAACGAAGAAGATCCGCCAGCGGATCGGTGGGATGTGAGGAGGGAGTTCAAAATGCAAACACCCGCGCATTATTTTTTAATGAAAACGAAAATTTGTTTATTTAAACCAAATATTTGCATTGCAAAACATAACTGAATTAAAGTATTTTGATATTTGGACCAACAGAGCCCCGTTCAGTTGAGCGAGCGCAGAAGATCCATTAGCGGAGTGAGCGCAGAAATCCACCAGCGGAGCGAGCGCAGAGTCCGCCAGTGGCTCAGCGCAGAACATCACCAGCGGAGCGAGCGCAGAACATTCCACCAGCGGAGCGAGCGCAGAACATCCTTCAGCGGACGGAGGCGAACGCAGAACCTCCGCCGCGGAGCGAGCGCAGAAAATCCACCAGTGGAGCGAGGGCAGAACATCCGCCAGCAGAGCGAACGCAGAACATCCGGCCAGCGTTAGCGTAGCGCAGAACTCCGCCAGTCGAGTACTCTCGCAGTACTATATTGTTATTAATACGATCCAGTTTACGTGCTCGAGCGCAGACACTCGCCTATGGATTTTCTGGCGCTCGAGCGGCAGATATTTTCCCTCACTATATAGAGACGAAGGTGTTTCTGCGCTCGAGCGCAGACACTCCGCTATGGATTGCTGCGTTCGAGCGCAGGGTTTTCCTACATATAGGACGGAGGTGTTCTGCGCTCGAACGCAGACGCTCCGCCTATGGATTTTCTGCGTTCGAGCGCCGGGTTTCCCTCACTATATAGTGACGGAGGGTGTTCCTGCGTCGGGCGCAGACACTCGCCGAGGGATTTTCTGCGCTCGAGAGCAGGATTTTTCCCCAACGATATAGTGAACGGAGGTGTTCATGGCGCCGGGCGCAGACACCCCGCCTATGGATTTTCTGCTCTCGAGCGCAGGATTTTTCCCCCTATATAGTGACGGAGTGTTTCCTGCGCTCGGGCGCAGACACTCCGCCTATGGCTTTTCTGCGCTCGAGCGCGCTACTCCACTATCGGATGTTCTGCGGAGGAGCGCAGAAGCTCCGGTAGTGGATCACGTACATAATCATCCTTTCTTGTAATGTAGTTTATTCTGTGGTACCATATCTGTTTGGCTTAAAAGATTGTCAATATCCATTATATATTATAACATATTTTGTATTTGAAATATTTTTGTAATTATCCAAACTGAAAACGTTATAATACAAATGTGTGAGGTGGAGAAAGGCGTTATTATTAGATTAATTCAGTTCACAATATTCATTAAAAAATAAAAACTACTAATGTAAAACTACTAATGTAAAGGTTTATTTTTCAAAATAATTTTTTAGTTTTTTTGTTTTTTTAAATTTACTGAAAATCAGTTTTGAGGTTTATTCTTGGCCACACAAAACTCCCGCATTCGTCTTTCTTCTTCAAGTGATGGAATAATATCGTTTTCTCGAAGGGCTTCCTCGAAAGATTCCCTGTCTTTTGCAAGTAGAATAAAGCCAACCATTTTATTTGCTCTCTTAAGTCGGTCAATACTTGAGTTGCTTTTTGTGTAAGGACCCAAACTGAACAATTTAAATGCTTCCAACTGAAAGCTATTCTGATAGCATTCTCTTTTTCTTGCTCATCCCTTCTGCGAGGAAGGAACAATCATCAATCAGAAACAAAAACATGGACTTCATCCATTTTCATAAATCTCAAAAAATACCTTTAATGTATCATTCAAAGGATCATCTGACCGCGGTAGAATAGATAGAAATTCGTTAGGATCAACCAAAAATGATATGTTCTGGATCGTTGAATAAACCCACGATCGCTTTAAGTATGCCTTTGTTATATCGCCATGAGGGCAAACAAATGATGATTGTATTGAAAAAATTCTATTATTTTGTTTCAATAAATTCATAGCAAACTTGTCTTCCCCGATCCCGTTGACCCGCAGATAATTGCAGAGTGAATATGAGATACCAACATATATAATAGAAATTTAATCACCACGAGCATCGACTATCCCACTAACCCAATTTTACTTTCCAGAACGTTGTCAAAACTTCAGTTTTGGTTACGGAAACGTTCAATGAAATGAAACGGTTTGGTTAAGTAAAAATTGTAGACACTTTTTTACGTTCTAGAAACGTTTTCCAAAAAACGTATTTAAAACGTCATTGGAACGTTACTTCAAGTTTCCGACAAACCTGGTGGTTTTTGACAACGTTGAGGAAACGTTTTGGAAACGTTTCAAACGTTTCTAAACGTTTCTGTAACGTTGCTTTATCATACTTTTTCCGGTTTCCAGAACTTTGGAACGATTCTACAACGTTTTATAACTTTGCTAGCAAACTTTTTCTGGTTGCCTTTGTAATGTAAGCAAGAACGTCCGTTAAGTTCCGCAACGCATCTGCTACGTTTGGACAGATTTATTTGTCCATGGATTTTGTTATTTTTGTATTGTTAAACATAATGTGTTTTTTTTTTTTTTTTTTTTTTAAAGTTAATTTAATTTAAACTCCATTCATGTAATACATAGCGTGCATTAAGATAGCCTACATAAGCATGTGCTTGCTCGTGTTATAACATCGAGTAGTGAATGTTAATGTGGTTATCACAAAGGACAGTATGTGATGTTTCCATACTCATCTCATATTATGACTTTGTGAGAAGAAATTGCGATATTGAATGTTGATGTGCAGGCGTGGTGGGTCGTTTCTGAATTGCATTGAAATAGAAAGAATGATTATAATCCTACCTGTAGTTTAAAAATACTTCCTCTTCCCTTATTTAAGAGCTGTAGCTTGCTGTATACGAATGGTGAGACGGTGTGATAACCCCATGTCCAAGCGTCATTCAGATATGTAAGGCATGGGAGCATTTAACACGGTACATTTTGCGCAGCTTGTGTGGTTGTTCTCCTAAATTATCGTGTGGTATCCAGGAAATATGCACCTAACAGTAGTCGGTGCAGCACAAGAAGTATTTCCATATGTCACATGTGAGAATCGTCAGTATATAGAGAGCAAATTAAAACAGAGTCCATTCAAAATGGTATGAATGTCTTGACCGTTGCTGTGTCGTCTTGTTTTACGTGGTTTGAAACATTGACTGTACCACGATGGAGTCCCAGATTTCACTGATAGTGTAGAGCAGCAGGTGCCTTCATACAGCATTTGACCTGGCTGAGGATTGACTGAATGAATTCATATGACTTCGAAAATAAATGATTGATGATGTAATGAATAAAACATGAGTAAGTTGATGGTGTCATCCCATTTAGTAGATGCGATAAGGTGATCGAGTATGAATATATTGATGCATACTTTTATCATTATTGCATACTGTCGATCATATTATTATTATTATTCTTGTGTTATTAATATTTTATTTTTATTATTATTGTATCGTTATTATTCTTATTCTTCTTATTATTTTATGTCACAAAAACCACACAGTATCACTTCAGAATGCGTTTTCAATCGTTCGGTTACTTTGACACGTTCTGGGAACGTTGCAGTTTCGTCTCGTCAAGTTAGTTTTTTATTGTTCTAATGAAAAACGTTTTGCGAACGTCGAAGTTTCGTCTTAATGAGATTCATATTTTTGGTGATTATTAAAGGTCGTAAATCCGTCCAATACACGAATTTGAATAACCAGTTTGTACTACGAATGTGCAGTCACGTTTTTATAAACGTGTTTTATAAACGTTTCTTCTCAGAAGACGGAACAAAGTAGAACCTATTGGAAACGTTTCGTAACGTTTCGTACGTTTCGTGTTTAGCTGGAATCGTGAATTCTCAAAGTTAGTTGGGCATCAGAAATATAGTAAACATAGCTCTCAAATTACCCGGCAGCCTCTGAATTCTTCTCCATTTCTATTTGGATAGACTTGCTAGCTCCTTCAATTTTTTTCGACAGAATCCATGCAGAGAGTCATCATAGATTCTCATATCAAGCCAAGGGCCATAATGTTGTAGTTAGGTACTCTGGTACAGGATATATCCAATAATTCAAGTTCTTTTGCACTTGCGTTTTACAGTTCGGTGGTTTCCATCGGCAAAGTGCTTTTTGGAATTTCAGAAAATTTTGAAAATTTTGTATCCTGATGCTAGAGCTGGTTTGGAATGCCCGTCTAATGTTACTGATCCTTTTGTTATTTTGGGGTTGTAGAACCTTTTCTGTTCTCTACCGTATAATGGATTTATCGTGTGGGATCAAACCATAGAATTAGGATTCCTTTTATAGATTTAGCTTGTGGAGCCATTGAGATATTCCAAATTGTGCCTGATTTATTCAAAGATCTGTTAGTATTTCGACTACCCTGTCATCAATAATACTGTGTGTTTACCTTTTGTAATTGATTTTTTATCATGGTGGGCAATTCTAATGATGTTATTACATCGAATTCTAATGAATATCTGAAATTGGTGTATGTTGCATTAATATCAGAACTACTATGACTTTGTGCCATATTGTTAAATGTCAGCTCGTAGGATATCTAATCTTTAAGTTCGTTGTTGGAAATATGGCACGTGTGAGCTAAGTAATTCGAAGTCAAGTGGAATGCAAAATACGTTATCATAAACCGTGCCAATGGCCACGTCTTTTTCTACAAGCGCTTTATCTCCGCGTTAATTCTAGTTTTTCGAACCGCTACAGACTGAATACCTTGATAAACAGCATTTTCACGTTCTTTTGTTGATTTCCATAGTTCCTGGTTAGGTGAGAAACACGTCACTGTCATTCAAGTAAACACACATATTGACCCTCTAATTTTACTTCATGTTTGCTAACAATTGCTCTTACTAGGTTATTTACTATTGTTCGATTTGCGTCATTGTCTGCAGTAAGATCTATTTTGAATGATATTTTTGAAACCTGGTACTATGACATCATTCTTATTCTTCCTAGGTCTGGAAATCTAACCGTTAGTATTCCATTTCATCCATTTTGCTTGGTACATGTGTTTGTAAAGTACTGGGGATCCGAAAACCTTTAATTCCTTTTGGTTATCTAAGCTTTCTGTATGGTTAAGTTTGTGTCCATAGCTGTAGCTCATTTTATATATATTAATATAATATATTTTTAAAATAAAATGGCAGACTTTGGAATCCTATAGAAGATATTGAAATGGATCCTTTTGATGAAGATCCGTTAGGAGATACATTTATGATTTCCAAATATGGTGATGATTTGTATATGAAACATCATTTGGCGTTTAACCAGATGTACCAGAA
>JAMKCH010055451.1:0-10042 GCA_023653785.1 Ophioderma brevispina | reverse complement strand
GTCATTGAAACTATACAAAATTAAGTGAAAAATAAGTTACTACATTAGTGCGTGTTCGTGACCCTTTCTAGTGTGACAAAGTGTCTGTTGGTTTGTTATAACTTTGAATTACTAACATAGCTGATTTGAATCATTTTAATTACTTACAACTTCAACAACATTAATTCAGCAATATGTTTAAACTGAGTTAAAACTGTTACTATTTTTGACACAATACCTGTAACTTAATACATGTATGTTTTGTTAACCATTTCTCAAAGGAAATAAGGGTATTTGTGAATTATTCTCTGAATGAAAACGTAAGTGATATCATTACAAAATCACAGAAAACCTTTAACTAAATAAAATAAAACCAAACTGGCGCGATTCAAAAACTGAATTGATCCATTTTTTGCCGTGTCAGCGCCCGGATCGTCGCTTAGACAGTCAAGACATCTACAATCTAGTCTAGTAAAGAACACAGCTAAAAATGCAGTTTTGATTTTAAAACTTAGCTCCTATTTGAACTTGGAATTTATAGCAACATTATACGCACTATTATGGATTCTCAATTATAGGTTATTTACAGGAAAAATACTGTAATTCTTACAGGAAACCATGGCAGCAATTCTTGCAACAAAACAAAACTTACAGCTTTTTATCGTTTCATCAAATTCACTTTATATTTTACCGGTTAACTACATTGTGTTTTTACCCAAAATTAAAGGTCCGTGGTCCGCTCGCTAATAAGCCTCGTGCCCCTGGGACCCAGATTTTACCCGACATTGGTCAAATTTGGTTATCGAAGAAAGCTTCTTTTTCTTATTTCTACAATGTGAAATATTAGGGCTAAAGGATGTTTGGTTTGGTTGTTATGAGCGACAATATGACCCCATTTTGGTTTCAACCATATAGTTTACATAGTACTCTATGGGGATACAAAATACTGTTAGCTCTCATTTCAAAACGGGTTGAATGAAATATCGGGAGCGAAACTTACAGATAGGGTTTTGAGGTGAGGGCCATACTATCAAGATTTTAAAAAAAAAATGATAGACTTATATTGCCACCGTAAAATTGTGGTTGACATTTGTGGCTAGGCCTACTTAAGTTGTGTTCGTCAGTTGCCTTTTATTTTCAACACATCAAATCTCTGTAATAACTCGCCATATATATGGAAAGGACTTTAATTTGGCGTTTGGGTATGTTTTCCAAAAGTGAAAATCAATTATAATCTACAAAATGGGAATGCTATTTTTTGCTCACTATTGGTATATGAAAAAAGCTTGTGATATAGTATAATAATATTCAACAAATCATTTCGCCAAAATGGTCAATTGGCCTGTTTGGAGGACTCATGACGATATAATGCACTGCATCTATGGGGGTGCTTATACTGCACAAATCATTGTTTTTAAAGCAACTTGTGAAATTAAAATTGAAGGAAAAACTGAAATTTGGGTCCTTGACCTTGGGATTTTATAAGCTTCGTCTTGTGATTACGTTGTGATAATGTAAAAAATCACACAGGCTATCCTTAGGCCTAATTGTGATCCATTTCTACATGTTATCAGCGAAAAGCTCATCAATTAAAATACTATTTATTGTTTTATATAGTGAATAGAAGTATTAGCGACTACTACTACTTATTCCCATGGAGTTATTATAGCATTAGAGCCACAGCACTATAGTTAGTTACAGTGGGAAATGCAAGTGCATACAGTAGTTGTGTTACAGTGTACCCACTGTACCCACAGTATCATCACTAATCGGTCCCAAAATTGCCTAAAATAACATTGTTTACTTTCTACTCACAGTTAATTTAAGGCAAAACGGGCAACATACTCCATACAAATTGCAAACGCCTTGATATTTTTCAATATGAACAGGGAAAGTAATTTCTAAAGGCCAAATGTATACTCATCCCATAGAAACCGTTGCAACCGAGTGATGTTTTGTTTTGGGTAGAGCACAAGGCGACGCTGTGCAACTTCGGTTTCTTCACCGGCTCGCGCCAGTCAATCGCGTGGAGATTGCCAAATTCCCAGTGTGTAGAGATCAGTTGTTATGGCGTCCCGTGGCGCATCGGCCATTGGGATTATCCCCGGTTTTTTCACTCTTATTCTTGGTTACTTGGGACTGCCAACCTTATAAGACAGATCGACTTTGAATAATTTTGGTTAAGTACTTTGGAAGATGGATTGTATTATACACTGATTTAAATGGAGGGAAAAAAGTAATTGATAAACGTGCTATTGTCCCTTTATTTCTAAGCCGGTGCTAATTTCACAATACATTTGATGTCAACATCAGGAAAGTTTGATCAGCTTGAAGCAGCGACAGGGTTATACCATTTCCCTGCATAATATTAGAAGAAAGCGAGTCATGATGGCAATACTGTGTACTCAAATCTTACTAAAATGTTGGGCATGTCCTTCCATAAAGATGTCAAAATGTCTCTTTAAAATGAATATTGTGAATGTGCTGACTGTGCTGTCTTTGTTGTGGTGCATGATACACATATTTGCAACTAATCTATTGCACAATGTATGAACAATACGTAAAATATGCATTTGCTATATTCAAATTGATCCCTTGACCCACGGATACCCCCTTTAATACACTCCTTCAGGAATTTCCTTCACCTCAGAATAATTATATGATCAGCTATGAATGAACTTCTCCATTGTACTAAAATGTAAAGCCACTGAAACTAATAATATATCTCAAAAATCAGGTAGGTCCCTGTAATAATAAATTTGAGGAATTTCCACATTTTATGAAAGACGAATAACAGCGATCGAAATTCAGCCACCCCGCAAATGACCAAGAACAACTCTCAAACATTTCTGTGGCTCACGTACAGACCCCTCAACTTTTTCTAGAGGCTTTTTGGCGGAGCTGGTTCTTCAACTATTCCAAAAACCGATTTTACAACGCCGCACAAAAATTCGCCCCTCAAAAAATGAAAACAAATAAAAAAAATAAAAAAAATTTTCCTTTAAATTTGGCTCTCAAGGGAGAATATAAGTAACATGTACAATACTGAATAAAAAAATACGCCAGTACGATTTGGGCGGGGTGTGCTTGACTCATTATGTCTAGACTTAGGCCACAGGCAACAAATCACGTGCATTTGCAAGCACGATGGTATTTGAACTGTATGTCGGGAACGCATAACAATTTTATGTATGGTTGCAGTTTTTTAAAAGCGTGATTACTCTTGAAAAAGGGAACTGCATCTGCAGCTGGCTTTCCCATATTGAATAAATTGAAAGAGGAACAAAAGAGTTCCGGCTATTTTACTTAACAATAAAGCCACGTGCCCGGGCCACGTGTAAGAAACTACCCCCAGTACATTAAAAACTAGTGCATTATATTATGTAACTGGTTATAAGGCTTAACTTTTACAAGAATACACCGAGCCTTCAAACCAAGGGGTGAAAACCCATTCAAAACCAGTCGTCCGTGCTGGGCCCCCGTGACATTTTGATATTGCACGGGAATAATTTAGTTCTGGGTGTGCTAGTTGTATACACACATAATGTCAATTCGATACAAACAATACGCCAAAAGACTATGGATGTGGGTGCTAGGGTGCTATGGGGTGGGTTAATTTTGTCCTACCCATGGCATACGACGATGAAAATGACACATCGTGTCTTGATTTTAAATAAACCGCCTTAATGAATAAATCTTTTCACCTAAGCGCGCATTGCATTAGTAGAAAAAAGAGTATTTGAGTACAATGATCCAGGTACACGATTATTACACCTGGCCACCTCTAACACATACATTAATTGTATCACTACCGATAAGTGTATATGCAAGGCGGCACACAGTATGTGGAAGCGGCGGAGGCAGCCATTGCTTTCATTGGTGGTACTCTTGTTTCTTGTGGTCTGCAAAACATGCGAGACGGTGTATCTCTAAAGATTACGTAACGTTTTGCCTCTTCTATTATATAGAACACTGGCTTCAAAACTAACTTATAACTGGTATGCATCAATATGAGGGAGGGCATGCTAATCTACCATGGGCTCTGAGTTCACAAGCCTTGGATGTTGCACTGTTAACAAACAGCTGGACTATGCATGTGTTGGGTATCTAAAAATCATACTAAAAACCGGGGGTGTATTTGGCTCAATATATTGGTGAGGTGGAAGTTTATTTGAAAGCGCCTGGGGAATGAGAGTTATAGCTCATAGTTCCTAAAATGGTCGTTTTTGGACTTTGACCCATTCAACACCCAAAAAGGGGTCTTTATTGACAAGATTTCTATAAATTAGGCCTTTTATTAAAACAATTAGCACAAAACAGTGACCTTTCTGCCCCTTTTGGGAATTGGGGGTGCGACCTGTTCATAGTAAGAAGTGATGTTTGGCTATAGGGTATGGCCTGACAATTTAGGACGACTTTGATTAGCACTCAAGTTCTTAAAAACTATTTGCATAACCTTATAAAGGAGTACTAGTGGAGAAAGAAGAATTCTGACCAAACACAGATGACAACATCAAAGGCTTTGTGTTTTGTCAACAAACAAACAAACATCCTATGAGTTAGTGTTACAAACTTTAGCTAATCAGGGCGGCGCCAGCCGGCGGGGGGGGGGGGGGGGAGTTGAGGAGTTTGCGCCCCCTAATTTGTTTTCTTGGCCCCCAGTCCCCCCTCCCCCCCCCCCCCCCCACCAGAAGAAAAATGACGGATTTTGGCAAAAATCAGCGCGATCTCCAAATTTGGGCAAATATCAGCGATTTTTGACCAAAATTTGGAAGTAGTTTTTCGGGCCAAAATTTGGAAGTTTTCCCCAAAAAATATAACTCCCCTCCCCTTTTCACCAGAAAATAAGTCTGTGCCGCCACTGAAGCTCATAGAGGCTCCCCTTGCCGACATTCCAATAAATGTTAATTTGGTGAGGGTATTTTTTGACAGCTGTACACGACTCGGGACAAGAAACATCGAGTGACAGAGGGGTATCAGATGCACCCAATTGCTGGTAATAACCAATATACAAAGTGATTACCCGTTTTTAGAAAATGGCCGCCTGAAAAACAAACGTGAAAATAAAATTATGTATACATACATACGATGTACTTTGGTAACTAAACAGTTATGGCATTTATGTGAGACACTAAAAATAATCCATATTTGCATCTTTTGAGATCCACGATAAATTTGGCACCATTTGTATCCAAAGTGGGCAGCAACTTTACAAAATTTGACCCCTGGACAAATCTAAATTGATCTTTTTTTTTAAATTACTTTTTTCTGGGTTAGCCTGTAACTCGAAACCTAGGCTTGTTAGATCAGTACAAATAACGTGAAGGACTATACTTTTCAACAAGATTGGATCAATTTAACAATTTTGTCTCAGGCCCTGTCTCCTCAATACCACATAGCAATTAAAGCACATTTTTAAGAGCGCCCCATTTTTTTAAAATGGGAATTTTACACAATTTCATTGTATTTGGCTAGAAAACTATACATGTGAATGGTGATGAAGCACTCTTTTTATAAGGTCTATGTTTCGCAAAAGAACGAATTTTGCAATTAGAATAATTAATATCGGCGCAGATTCCGATAATAATTCAACGGCTGCTGGAAACGAGGGGGCCTTCAAATAGGCGATAGCTGGAAATGCCGCCATCTAGTGTCTATGCTCATCCATTAGTTGGACATGGGTCAGGAAGCAAGTTAGAGAGAGATCAGTTCGTGAGGTGGCACTAGTTTTATAATGGAGGACAGAAATTGGTGTTTTTTTATTTGGTGAGCCCATTCTAATTATAAATCGTACTAGACAATTCCCCAAAAACAATGTGCAAAAAATCTAAACTGTTGAAAATTGGTAGCGCCCTTAAAAAATGTGCTATTATTGCTGTAAGAACACGTTTCAGGGGTCCTGTAAGACTGTCTACATATTTAATAACTCAAGCTTTTTGTACTCGAGATGTGTTACAAATGTCTGCTAAGCTCCAAGATATAACTATATATTATAGTACTGCGCCAGTAGAGTACAAAACCTACAAAACCGAGGAGGATACCAATTGTTTTTTAAAGCTCTTTTAAAATTGTAGACAAAGTGTCGTATTCCCTCATGCTTAGCCGTATATAACTTATTCCAAGGATGTTGCCAACTTATAGGAAAGATCTGCATTAACTCGTCAACTCTCTATTAACCACCATAATTACAAAAGATGGCAATACAATCAAATGTGTTCCCCCATCAGGAAGTCTGGAGGAAAAGGTAAACTTTGACCTTCATTACGTCATGTGTACTCAAGAAATAATGTCAATTTAAATAAATTTGTGATTTTAAAATATTTGCTGCCATGTTGCAATACTTTTGGCCAGTGAGTTTACTATGAGCAGGTTTACGAACGTATGTTTGTTCAATGGTTCTTTGTGTTATGATGTATTACATAGGTTGTATGATTTTCTTAAACATGTTTAAAAAAAATATATTTCTCTAAATTTAACATGTAATACAATTCAAATATTCAATTCAAATAAGTTTTATAGGATTTTCATGTCAGTCAGTACATTCTTAATGATATATAATTTATTTACAGTTATAAAGCGGCACTGGCACATTTTCTGCTCTTAAATGATAGTCTAGGCATTGAAGAACAGAGATATTTTTCACATACAAATAACCTACCCCAAAAACAGATAGGGGGACATGATATGAGGATATAGACATCAAGGTAATTTGTAGGCCAACTTTTAAAGTTGTCCATAACTTTTAATCAACAAATGTGTATATGTATGTATTAATATTTTTTTTACTGTCTCGCTGAGATTAAAACCAAAAAGGTTATAGACGGTCAAACAGTGTGGCATAGCGTGAGAAAACAGGCATTACGGGAGTGCGGAGTTCTGTGTAAAAGCCATTGTCGTTCGTCTCCTGAATTAACGTTTCGCCGGCGACCTAAATTATAAAATCGTTCTGTTTACCCATAAGGAAGATCATTTGGTCTAATCATTTAGGGTGAGGGTTTTGTATATGAAAGCCTTTCAAACCATGCAAAAAATCGTTTTTGGAAGAATATTTGAGGGCGCACATTTTTCAAATTGTGCCAGTGTCTCTTTAAGAATAAATAGTTGCCCTAATGAGTAAAATGTACAGAATATTTGTATATGACATGAACTCAAACGCAGGAGAGGCTATAATAAGTATGGAGGACTTTGGGCATGACCCCACCTTAATAATTACAATATTAAAATTTAAATTATTGGACAGGGCGAGACAGGGAAAGGGACAAAACAAACACATAGGAAAGACAAGACGAGACCATTGTCAAGTGTTTTAACAAGATCAGAGGCCAGGAAGACGATATCCCCCCCCAATTGTGATCGACGTCATAAATTAAGTGAAAATGAAAAAAGACGGTATTGCAGTAAAGGGAATTGATAAACAGTAGTTATTATAGGACCTTAATTTGAATATTTAGTAATCAGCTCATTTTTTCGGTTTAGTTTAAAGGCATTAATGGTTTTAGAGTTTATGATTCTATTTCTAGTGCATTCCACTTTATGGACCAGAGTATTTAATTGAGTATGTAATTAGGCATAGTGGGGGTTTTGGGTAATGTATTGTTTTCGCATTATGGGTTATATTGCGTATGTCCACCTAGGCTTTGGAAAATAATTTGAAAATGAGTTTGGGAGGGTGTTGAGTTGTAACGAAAACATGAAAATCGATGTTTGTAGTTTGTTAATCTCAATAAATTGTTAAAGGCCGAACTCAGAGATTCCTGAGGAGGGCGCCCCCCAATTTCAAAACAAAATCGTGTTTTTTTTGCATGTATATAATGATTGTCCATATTGCCCTAAGCTTAAATCGACTTCCTTCATATAGAAATCACATACTTGCTTATAAAATTCCGATCCGGAATTTTGTTATTACATAGTAACTATGGGACGTAATACTACAAATAAATGTTTACTGTATTCACAAAACGAAAAATCCGATTCATCTCAAATTTCGGCATTGGGCATTTTAGGTTACTATATTTAGTTAGTGACTATTTTTCATTATTACACAAAAAAAATAATATTCGAATCTTCTGAGTCAGACTTTAAGTGTTTTAGATTGTGGAAACATGATTTAGTGTGAGTATGTGTATTTGGATTATTGATGCTGACGTATGGCTGGCTTTGTAGTTTTGAATATATGTCAATTTATTTCTTTTATTTATTTTTTAAAATTTTATTTTATGCATGAAGTCAATAAAGGACACATGCCCCAATTTAAGGACCGACCGTGCACTGTTAAAAATAACCTGTAAAAAAACAGGCATTTGACTGGCAGCTGGGACTCACTACTACATGCAGAACGTAAAATAACTGGATGGAGCCGTAAAAATACGAAACCATTAAAGGGAACGTAAAATAACGGGTTAAAATCTCAGGTTCAACGTTATGTTGGTTTTGACTTGTTAAACAATTAAGAATTTAAAACGGTATAAATCTCTGACCAAATTTCACGTTGTAACTATGGCATCATACAAACGTTGTATTTACGTTACCACGTGTTGTAAAAAATATATTTCAGGCAAACAATTGTGAAGAAGAAAAAAGGCAATAAAACAAATGGGAAAACGTGAGAAATAAAGATTTAAACAGCTGATACATTTTGTTTTATATGGTAATGCACGCATTCTAATGTCACCAATTAAATTACAGTATATATGAATAACTTAATACATGTACCTTACATAGATTCGAACCAGGGCTTAAGATACAAGTCCTAAACTTATCTCCACTACCCTATATGACTGTATGAAGCAGAGCTAAAATTAAATATTATATATATATATGGTGTTACTAGTTTTTTTCAAAGTGAAATTAAAATAATACAACAAAAGGAAAAGAGGTTGTTAAACCATTTTCAAAATGAGAGGGGATTAAAGATTTTGCATTGGCATGACGTTACTTCCGACGTTATTTAAACAGATTTTAAGGTAAGTTAGTAAAATTTCAATAGTTAGTATTCTTAATTAAAACAACTAAGTTACAAAAGAAACGTAATATTACGGGAAATAAATAACGGTCAGCGTATGAATACTACATTTTTTCAAAATGTGTTATTGTATTTTTTTTAGCCACTGTTATTTACATTTTTCTGCTTCCAAATGTAATGTTTATGTTAGGTAGAGGTAATTAAACGTGAAGATTATGCATTTTAATTTTTGGGGTTGACCTATTTAAAAGTTAAAGTCTGGGTAAGATTAGGAACATTTTAAACAGTGTGCTTTTAATGACCTCAGAGTGCCTTGGCAGATTTCAGGTCTCATTTTTGTTTCGGATTCTGTATGGTTTTGGTTGTTGTGTCAAATGAAACAAAAAATAACAACTAAGTCTTCATATTACAATGAGAGTAAAACGTGAGCCACCCTGGTAGTCATATGTAATTTATAAGTAAAATAATTTATAATTTATTTTCCTGATAGGTGCGTCCCGCTATAGGTTTTTACTTGTGGACAACTTTCTCATAATCTGGTCCAGGATTTCACTTTTTGCTAATCAATAAAATGTTCTTGGTAGTCGTGTTGTACAACTATTGGGTTACTGGTAATTTCGAGGGTCTGAAATAAAAAAGTTAGAAAACCTTATTTCCACTTTCCAATGAGGTTTTGACAAAATATCAGAGGGTAATTTCATTTGAGTGACTGATTCCAATGTCGAGAAGCTTATTTGTTTAAGGTTTCCTAAAATCATTTGAACACATTTATTCATTATCAAGAGGGGTAATATGCTCCATAAAACTAATTCCATGTAAAAAAATAAATAAATAATGCAATTGCCATATTTTGTGGGTACAAAAGTTGAATATGTGCATCTCATTGTTGAAAATATGAATGATATATTTTTACACAGAGAGAAAAAAAATGCATAAACTATATAAAAATAGAAACATTATCATAAGTATGTACAATTTTACTTAATTTAGTCAAATGTACTTAATTTAGGTAGGAATTACTTCATTTCGGTAAAATTGTAACATAATTTAGGTATTTTTTACTTAATATGTAGAGTTCTATTGTTACCAAAGCATGTTGTT
>JAMKCH010055450.1:0-63171 GCA_023653785.1 Ophioderma brevispina | reverse complement strand
TTAACACATTTTGGATATGAACAGGCCTATCAATATTTCTAGCCAGATTTCTAGGCTTTGTTAAAATAGAATGGAGATCACAACAAGGGGAAGTGGTCACCGCAGAAGCAGCATTAAAATTCAGAGAAACAAAAAGAAATTTCAACAAAATCCCACAGACATGTAAAAAGGAAAAAGAGATAGGAGAGAGAAAAACACACACACAAAACCAGCTATTATATGCAACTGGCCAAAACACAGTGCAGTTAGACAGTGCTGGGACCCTGATGACCCACTTACCCTGGCCACAAGAAATTCCCAACTAGGTCGTAAAATTGCATTCAACCCAATGAGTTGGATAAAGCAATCGAAAAAACCTTTGGAAATCATATCCAATGCATATACCCACTTGGGTGTATGCCTGTACCACTTGAGCTGTAAGATAGACAGCCTTTTTCAAAAACTTTGATTTGTAGTCCCAGGCATACCCAATAGTACAAGCTTAACCCTTTCCATCAAAAATGTTGAGACCATACAACATGTGCCAAGGCAGTACCAAGTTTGAATAGGCGAATTTTAGACCAAGGGAGTGCGGAAATAAAGTAATTCTTCCCATAATATTGTAGTTATGACTGAGAGTAGTAATTATTTCAATTAATGAACAAACAGTTTAATTTCCAGTCTATTATGTGAATATGTTTAATCGTATTAGAATATGCCGGTAAGTATAAATTGACTTTAGTTAGCTGGAACAGATTAGCGTGACAGTTACTCCCGCTATTTAAAATAGATCAAACAGCAGATTCATGAACCACAATGTTGAACATGTGAAACAGATTTTGGAAAGAATACCCTTAATGAAGGTAAAACTTCAGAATCACAAAAAAACTTATGAAGCCAAATTGTGTATTCATAAAGACAGACTTTTGAATTTATGAAGATAATTATTTCCTCATGATCCGGACTTAAAGCTCATATGGATGCTGACTTCATGACACCAAATATGATTCATAAGACCAATTTTGGAGTCCTGGGGGTTATTAATTTTCATCATGTATCCAGGAATGTCATAATTGAAATTTTGGCTTCATGATGCCAATTGAAGCATCAGACAAACCAAATGGACTCATGAATCCACTTTTGATTCATGAGTTGATTCAGATGAAAAGTGGTGCTGTATGTGGCTTCATGAGCCATCTGAAGGCCTTTAAAGTGGGAAAATTGACGCCGGTTTCATTCTCCTAGTGCTTGGGGTGGGTCAAATGAAAGGGAGACAGGAAGTAAAGAATACTATAAATGCAAAAACCAGGGGTGCGACTCCTAAACATCTATGATTATGCTCATGGGGGGGGCGAATTTCAAAAATTGCAGATTAATATCTCCAACAATGGAAAATGTTTTGACCCCTAGGGGTGGTGTCAATGAAATAGTGGGAAGTAAATGTAGTTGAAAATGGGAGTTATCTGCTTGCACAGCTTTTTGGGGGACACCCGGACTCAAACCGTGCTGATTTTTGTCTTACAGTTACGTGCGAAAGCAGGCGAGACTTGTGGTTAAATTGGAAACAACAATTTCCGGCAGTCCTTTCCCCATTGTTATGAGTCCATCAGTCACATTGGCAAAAGTGAGGCATGCATTGCCTTATTGAGAAAAGGGTGATTCTTTAAAGCGGGCCTTCTGGACAGTCTTGTTCTGTTTCTGATGCGTTCTTTCCTCTTTCTGGCAAACACTTCACCTGCGTCTAGATCGTCTGGTTTGACGTAAGGGTCTGACTAGACGTTACAATAAATGACCGCCGAGTAGTCCAATTATGTCACATGACATTGACCCCTGTCTGCCTTGACCGACCAAAGGCGTCAAATATGTAATTGTCAAAAATATCTTCTACAGATATGCTGATATCAACCAAACTTGTCAGAGGAAACACTGACCCAATGCCCATATAGGGTGTTCAGGGATATAAGGAGGTCAAAAGCTGCGCGAGTGTTTAGTGATGTAACATTATCGTGATGAGGTCTATGATAGTTTGACCCTAAAAGTTCAAAGTTCAAAACTACAAACATAGCGCCAATAGACCATTTGCACGATCCCCATAATGCATATCATATTGGCCCATTTTCAATCCGAGAAACTTGTAACCGCCGCAAGTTGGCTAAAACACGGTTAAGAGCGTAGTTAAACAGCGTTTACCAGAAAGAAATTAACCCCTACTGGGACGTTGACTATAGTTGTTGGTGTAATCGTCCGGCAGATGACAAGTAGGGCGCAGTTACGATCGAAAATATCACTTTTTGTCTGGAACTTCAAACACCAGTGCCTCGATTGTTTTTGTTCCTTTGACATGCTCACATTTTGTAAGATTAACTTCACGTGCAAAGGTACTTACTGTGTATGTAATTCTAGGCACTGTTCGGCACGCGGAAGAAACACAAAGTGTTTTGTGATCAATATGAAACTCTGGTACAAGTTCCCGGATGGAAATGGGCACAATACGAGATGCATTTCGGGAATCGTGCAAATGGTCTATTGAGCTGGAAATGTGTGCAGGATATCTCGTGGCATCAATCAAATCCAGAACAAATCAACAGCTGACGCCCATCCTTGACCCAGGGGTCACGTTTATAAGGTAAAAGGCAATCCCTGACATGCTTGGATTGAGTTAAACTCAATAATATTGACCTTCCTTAAGTGTTAACACGTAAAAATACATTTATGAACATTTTGACATATTGGTGAAGTTACAGGGTCAAGTCAAGTCACCTCAAGGGTCTTCAGGGGATCACACCATTCCTAATAAGGCCGGCGTCTTGTTAGATCTGTTCTCAGGTCTAGTATATTCTTCATTTAGTTTTTTTTCAAACAATTCAGGATACGTGTTTTGAGTACAACAGTGTAGATTAGGTTCAATTCAATGCCATTCAATTTTATATGATAAAAATCTAATAACGAGGCAAAGATTGAACACGCAATATAAATGATGGTGCCTGCTGTCCTGCAGGTAGCCACATACTATATCTTTGTCTGTCTGAAGTATGAAGTGGCAACATGCGCATATACCCAATGCAGCCTTTCAGTTGCAGTTCGTTTGTGCTTTGCCTACCGCTGCTGAAAGTCGGTACAATGTATCCGCTGTGTTGCTACTAGTAGTGCTGTGACGGGTGTCACCGTTTAAAAAACGTTTACACGAACGGAAGGCTCACTACGAACTTTAGAAAATAAAATTTCACTACCCGTTTACACGTCACAACCTACTGAACTTTTTTCCAGTATTATTTTTAATTGCTGAAGTTCAATTTTCACCAAAATTAACCGCCATCAGTGAAAGTAAGTTACCGTTTCCAAGGCTTCTTCAGAACTGGTTTCCGCCTTTTCGGAACAGGGGAATCCCCCGTTTAAACCTAATTCTTGTACGTGAGTGGAGCGACTTCGGCATATACACACACCGCATAAAGCACGGCCCCAATTATGTTGTGCTTTCAATTACATAGGGTCTACCAACAAAGGTCAAATGACAGCGCTAATGGAACTTCCCACATTGATTCGTCGTTTGAGATCTTTGGGATCTTCGACTGCTTTATTTTGGATTAAAACATAACATAGGTAAGTACAAACAACATTTATGGTTCAGATGATAGTTATGATCGATGCAAGCCGGGTAACCCGATTACGAACGATATTTTATTGTGGCAGCATTGCATTTGCGTGGAATCGCCAAATTCGGCAGTCGTAAACTTGTTATGACCGGTTAAACTTTAATTTACACGAAAACATGAAATACGACCGTGTAAACGGATAGCAAATTAAAACGGTAACTCCCACTGCTAGTTGCTACTTCCTACTTCGAAACAGGCCAGAGTCTATATGTATTTACTGCCAAGTAGCTGTGAGGTTTCTCTGTTATGTGTCTACCTTCCATTCACGTTTTAGGCAACATTAAAGTGGATCCTAAGGGTAGCTAATTATGCAAACAACACTCTATCTAATTTTCCTTATTTTACAGAATGAATCTGACCCACGCTATGCAGAGATAGGCCAGTCTGGAAGGATACGAGAGTTTCGCTCCACTACAGAGGTGTCTCGTCATTCTAGCCTGGATCCGAAAAAATACGTCAGGGGCGCGATTACTGGAGGGACCCTGTCAAGCATCCAGTGACCCGATGGCCAAGCTGTATATAACAATAAGTTTTTATCCTTACTTATAAAATTTGTGGATCTTAAAGGGGATGGCCTGATTTAAAATTATATCAAGTTTTATCTTGATTGAATTACCTTGATCCCAAAACTCGATCTCTAAAGATCCACGGTGATGTTTCAATCTGTTTTGATAATGGAGCTAAAAACGTCATTTGTAGTCCCATTGAATACTTTGTAAGGATATTTTGGTCGACCAAATAGGGGCATGTTTTTTCATAACATCCCAACCAAACATCCTTTAGCCCTATGATTTCACAGGGTAAAATGTAGCTTTCTTCTAACATAACATTTGTGATCACTTCCGTAAATTCTGGGGTCCGGCCATGGACTTTTAATCCAGAGGAAAGAAATTGTCTAGAATAACACATTCTTTCCTCCTTTCTGTTTTTGTTGGCTAAATAATTGGAGGAAATACAATTTTGAAGTTTCTAGGGCCGATATGCTTGTCTAACACTTAATACCACAGCGCCATCTTTGTCTGCTCAGTTTTGAGTGGCCTGTCCTCGCATCATGAGGTGCCCAGGTTCAAATCCCTGTCCTTGGAGCAATGAATATCTTATTCCTCCCCGGCGTCTCAAGGGAAAAAATAAATATATCCCAAACCATTTACCTTGAGAACTTAAAGGTGCTGTTTCCCGATTTTTATCTATTGTGTTCTCTAACTTGATATTAGACGCCTGGCACTTGCACATACGCCCCATCATAACCGTGGGAAACAAACTTGTGTGGTTTTGATGTAGAAGCAAATGCTGTTTGCAAATGCCCCTATTCAATACTCTGCAATATTGATGGGTTTAACCATTACAACAAGCAAGTTTTTTTTTTGTTTATATCCTGGGAATGAAACATGATTTGAAGGGCTCAAATTTTCAGGACGACAATGAGTTAAAATTGACCTGTCCATCTGATATCAAAATCGTACTACTTCCTCGCGGGTAAATCAGGGGGGTCCCTTAGACAATCTGACCACTGCACCTTTAAGTAATCCAGTCCCTGTTGTTAATGTTGCCATTGACCAAGTTACCTGTGATTTGCAACCTATTCTCTGCTGAGGTCTGTGAAATTGGAAATTTAATCTTTACACAGTGGTCATCAAAATTAACAGGGCTATGCGTGTATGTAATTGTTATCATTCAAGAGACACTTTAGTGCGATATGTAAACACCCAATGCAATGTAATGGGTTGCGGATACGGTTGTTAAAAGGGGATGACCTCGAATTTAAGTCTATAATTTTTTCATCTTGATTGAATGTCCTTCACCCCACACCCCACTGTAAAGTTTCGCGCCGATATTTCAACCCCGTTTTTGATGTGAGAGCTAAAAACGTGGACGTGATTTTGCAATCCCATAGATACTCTGGTGTAAATTAATATTGGCCGCCCAAAAGGGGCACATTTTCGCTCATACATCCAAACCAATCCAAACCAAATCAGACATTTTTTAAAACCAACGCAATGGGGAAATACAAGGTGACAAGCTGCAAATTAAGTCTAGTCAACAAAACACACACTTCAAAGCCTAAACTACTTGTGAGCCAAACAGCATTATGGGTTCTTGAAATACAGGTGTAATGGAAATCAGCAATTTGGAACAAAAGTCCGGTCAAGACCAAGACTTTTTTATTTTGTCTAAAATTTTCACTCATGACCCGCCCTTCCAAAAAAACAACCTGCACTCCTCTTTGAATATCAATGCACTTGGACCACACAGTCGTGCCACCCATAACATATCTGTCCTCTGTGCCTTTCCACTTACCAACCATCACGTTCACTCGCCGCTCATCATCTGAAAGTTATTGAAACTTCCACGGGTCAACCTTAATCAGCTGGAGACACCTCATTTCATTTCGCTGCGTCAGCTGTTTGGAATTCCACTTCCAAACAGCATTCGTAGTATCCCCAAAATCCAAAGAACTTCTAACAGTCAGCTTAAAACTCCCCTTTTTCGTCAAGCTTTTCATAGCTCATCGCTGTTTTGGTTTTGATTTGTTTGTGTTACTGTTTGGCGCTCTGGTTCTTGAAGATTTTTTTTTGCGCCTTATAAGAACTATTTATTATTATTATTATTATTTTATTATTACTCATCGGTGCTATCCCCATTCCACCTCTTGTTGGTCTTGGAGAGGTCTCGTCCTACCACCCCTGAATACAACATGATACTCGGGCGTAATTACAACACCCATCGGTTTACCTGCAATACCTGCCAACCTCCCTGTTTATATAGGAATCATCCCTATTTTGAACTTTCAAATTTGCAACTTAGGGATATCCTGATTCTTGAAATTTCAAACAAATCTTTAAATAATTGCCAAAAGGTCCTGAAATATTTTGGCTCCTGAACTCCTCCTGCAAGCTTGAGACACTAAAAACCTCTAGTGACTTTAGGAGATTCTGCCCCTGTGTACTCCACTAGAGGCCCTAAAGTGGATCAGAAAAAGACCCCACCCATAAGGGCTTTCGTGATGAGGTGTTTGCAACACACATTCTGATTTTGGGTTCTGGATGTTGGCAGGTATGTACTTGCACTTTATTCAGTCATGTATAACTTCACACATGGACACTAAAGCGTGTAAACCAATGTTTGCAGTGAGCCCATTTCATTTTGTTTTGTTTCGCAAAGTATAAACCACTGGGTATGGTTGAATCCCTTCCAAACATCAACAAGACAGGTTTTCCACATCAAAGTTTTTTGACGCAACAAAACACTAAATAGCAAAGGCAGCCAGAGAAGAACCAATTCCTTTGCATATCAAAAGATTATTGCATTAAACATGCATGTCATTATCCATTTGTAAAATCAGCAACGTTATCTTTTGTTTAAAGGTCCATGGACACGGCTGAGTAGACTTTTCTTAATTTCTTACATTTTCGTACCTCAACAGTATCCTGATCACATCGCAACACAGATTTTTAAAAGTAAACATCGGAAAAGTGTTTAATTTAAAGGACAAAAATACCCCACGGACAGGCCCTTCTGCTGTTTTCGCGAACGCGTCTCAAGATGCTGGAGTTGGATTTGACCCCGTTAATGACGTCAGAGTAGCAAGTTGTAAACAAAGCTCACACGTGGGCTAACCGCACACATCGTCACACGTGCACAGTGCCGTGCATAACAGCAGGACCAATAGGACATCGACACCATGCGTTACTTCATGACACATTGCTTGACGACGAAAAAACAGCCGTCAACAATACAGCGTATTATTATCGTAATTTTAAGGCACCAAATCAAGAAAAATTATGCCATACAACACATACCACCCATACCGCGAGAAGTCAACTGTGTACGTATACATGCAAGAAAACTGGGCCACGCGCGAGCGTGTTATTGTTATGGGGTTCCACGCGTGACGACCAGGACGCGTATTTGCTACTCTGACGTCACTTCAGGGGTCGCGCTGCCAGCGCGATAATCACTTTCGTTTTGGAATTTCCTTTGAAAGCTTGCCTGAAACACATGATATTATGCCCAATTTTTATCAAATCTACGGTTTTTCAATTACTGCTTCATGCAGATTTTACATTGATACCAATACATACTGTGAATAAAGCCATTTTTTGGTGGTATTATAAGTATGTTTAAAGCATGTCCATGGACCTTTAATCCTGCACATAACATCAATTTCAAACAAAGGTGTTATGCATACAAGAATAAAGAGGAGGTATAATGTTCTTCCCACAATGCAATTCTTCCAATACAATTTTTGCACTGGTTTTCACATGAGTTTATAGTGACAAAAAGTACCTGAATGAACAGATATCATCCCAATCTTGCAATTTCGGTACTTTTTGTCACTATAAACTCATGTGGCAAACAGTGCAAAAATGAAGAAATGCATATGGGAAAAACACTCATACCTCCTCTTCCAAGAACGTATGTCTGAAGAACGGCACTATCCTGATGCACATCATGTACATCACACTTTCAGTGAGTAGAGGGCATCATCAGCCGTTGGTTAGTCACTATTTAGCAATTCACTTTTATAGTAAAATTAAAGGAGAAGTTGTTGAACTCAAATTTACCGAACCTTTTGTTTTTCCAGATGAAGGCGACACACAGAGTGAATCTTCATACGACAGCCGTACTCGCAGAAGAAAACGCTGGGAGAAAGAACAGCCATTCTCACCTGCACAGCTTAACAACTCTTATAATAAAGATCAAGCTGCTGTTGCTAAGCAACCACAGAGGTGAGGTTATGTTATGTCATTGCTGGTGGTGCAGTTTGTTATAAATTTTAGCCCACATTTAATTGCTAAATACCACAATTTGCCTTTAAAAACACAAATAACCCGCATCAGTGGATTTGCATAAATAAGAACATTTTGAACAATTCCAGATTTTTACATTTTTGTACCTATCCCACCTTTGCTATGGAAGATGTTGAAGCAAATATCTATTGTCCGTCCGTCTGGATGCAAGTGTGGTCTGCAAAAATATTTTCTGATATCAATTCAATTTGAACCATGAGGTCCTCCTATAAAGACCTATCAGTGCCATTAGCAACAGGTCCATTGGTCAAAAATCAAAGGTTATACAGGCTTTTGCTAAAATTCTTAACTTTCTGCTCCAGCACTCTAGCAGGAATAGGAATAAGAGGAGAGTAAGCCGTATCTCCTGTCGGTAAAGACCTATCCTCCCTTTGCCTGGTGAGGGTCGTGTAAGGTATGTCTTATGAGAAAGGTCAAAGGTCATTTGAGGCCATCAGGGTCAATTTATGGTACACATTTCATTGAAGTCCCAAGGATGCAAACGAGGGATTGCCATTTATTCCGTCAAGCGCAACTGCACAACATCATACAGCGCATGACGGAATCAATTGTAATACCTTATTTGCATACTTGGGACTTCTATATGAAACATTTACCCAATTTATTAAGGCATTTCATTCTCAAGCCTTTTTCATTTTCAGAGTGGATCAGAGCACCACTATAGATACAACTGGGGTCACCCAAAGCTCATCTGAGATTCCTCATAGCTCAACAGATGAAGAGTACCAACAAGAACCAACCAAGCATACCAAAAAAAACCAAGATGAAGAACACCACCAAAAACCTGAAACTAAACGCCATCAGCTGAAGGAGGATGATACTAAAGGCCATCCCCAGAAAGCTGATGCACAGTGCTTACGTCATCCTATACAACCTGCGCCTGACAAAGATGAAAGTTCATTAGAAGACTCGTCCCTGACCAGTGTTGATACATTGTTATCGGATTTAAGTCTTGAGTCCGATCAATTGTATCGTCTCTTGGGGGCGCAAGGTGTGCGTAAACTTAGCTCCAAACTTGTCAGGCTGCAGAACAAGATTGACAGGCAGAAGGAGCATCATAGAAAACGGGAGGAGCAGGCCGCAAAAGAGGCAAAGAAACATGGTGCCCCTAAGATGGCCAGTACACCAGCTCAGCATGCGCCCTCTGTTGGTGACAGTACATTACAAAAGGTAGCAGATACCGTTAAAGGTGCAAAGAGTAATGGTGATGTAATTGGTACTACTTGTCATACACTTAGTCCTGTTGCTGAGCGGGTTCAAGAAACTGTTGAACTGCCGTCCCAAATCACTAGTGAATCTACTGTGTCAGAACGGGAACCACAAATTGTTGTTAAAACTAGAGAGAAAACTATCAAACAACCTAGGCAGTATACGCTAACTGAACATCAACTGAAAAAGCTAGAGAGAAGAAGAAAACACAAACACGTCAATTATAGAGACGATTTTCACATAAGCTACGGAAGCGAAACCGCGAGTGATAGCCTATCTGAATCTAGCGTGCCGTGTACTTGTCGTCCTCGAAGGACAAAATCTTTACAGGACATTGCAGCAAGAGGAAGAAGCAAGGCTGCTGTTACTATAGAAGCTAAATTACACGTCCGAAAGGGGACTTTTAGAGTTAAGTCATCCGGGAGGGCGGCACGCCTTCCGTCGCGTATACCAGTACATAGTGCTGAAGATGTGCAGACAAGAGACATAGGCACAAATTATCCGTCTCCAGCACAAAAGGTGGCAGATGTACGGAGGGCGTCAAAAGGAACTGCTTTTACAATAACTTTTCCAGCCGACAAGAAGAAAGAGAAGAATGGAGGTGAAGGTAGACAGGAAGAAGAGGAAGATGTAGGGGAGAACGGAAAGAGACAACGACGTCTGCAGTACAGACAGCGTGGGAAGGCTGATGGAGAAGGGTAAGTTTCAAATGAAATTAAGGTAGGATTATCGGCTACGGCTTCGTGCCCAGATCTTGTTGAAATTCTCATGAAATGTTGGTATTGGTGAAAGAAACGTGTGCCAAATTTTAATTTTTTCCAAAAAGGCGATTTAGAGATATGTCACGTAATGTGTTTTCAAATTCCCATAGACTTTGTACAGGGGCTGATTTTGGCAGTATAGAAAATGACCAAAATGGGCAATTTTGTGAAAAACTACACATTTTATTTCAATTATTTCTCAAGTAATTGATGAGTTATAAGATTGGTGTTTGTTTTTAATGGTTAAAGAAATATCAAAAATCCATACAATTTTTTATTTTTCTGTGTGTCATCAAAAACAAAGAACAGGTGGTCGCAACAACACTTTTTTGTTGAAGTACTGAAGTATCCACTTTTCATAATTTTTCCTAGAAGAAACTACAACTCCCTTGGTGATGAATAAGGTGTCATATGAAGGGAAATCAAATTTAGAAAATTCTCACGTTAGATTTTGCATATTGAGTGTTTCTATTTGAAATAATAGGTGTTTTTAAGTTTCCCTAAATTATTTTTCCCTAAAATATTTTTTTCTAAAGAATTAAACACTTGATTAAAAAAGCCAACGTGAGATTTTAGGTATTTCGTTTACATACACATCCCTAAAGTTTCAGCTTAAAAGCAACTTTCCATTTAGGCTGGGAAAAAATTATTTATTGTAAAAATTAGGGAATTTTAAAAAAATAAATAAAAACACTAAAACAAATTCTGCCAGTCTTGAACTGCACATATTTGTGGAGAAGGTTCAAAATCCTTATCATATTCATGAGTTTGGACTAATTGATTCAGGGGTTTTGATTTATGGGTCACTTTTCTGTAAGACCATTTTAATATCCGATATCAACCTAAGAGAACAAAAATTTCTGTGTCAGAAGTTGGGTAGGGTCAACAAATTCCCATTTTTTCACAAATTGTCCAAAATTCAGAAGTTATAATTCACATGACTACTTGTACAAAAAACCCCCATTGGAAGCAATGCATTGTGGGAAGCTACTGATATCTTCTCTTGCTTCACTCAGTCAAATACTGACAAAGTGAACCACTTTCAATGCCACAAGCATGCTGAAATGTTTTCTAGCTGTGGCCAGTGGGATTGTTATCAGCTGTACTGTATTTTTTGGCAAATACTTGGACACTCTTGGCAGATTTTTTTAGTGAATACAAACTATTGTCTAGGACTGACAGACCAATTTGTGGTGTGACTTTTAAATTACCAGTAGTCTGATGGAACTCACTGCTTTCTGAATATAATACTAAAATATACTTGACATCATCCATTAAGCTCTGTGGCATCGATACATTATCAATTTGATGTCAAGGTGGTGTCCATGTTATTTCCATGTGGTATCCATAAGAATTTCTCAAGGGGAAGGTCCAATACTAATTATATTATAGCCTAGAGAGACTGGTTGTATACCTAAATGGCTTAAGCGGCTTTTTCCAAGATAATGCAAACAAAAGAAATCCACATTTCACAATCATGTTTACCTCTCATATGTTTAAAGGTGTGTAATGTTATCCCATCACACATACTTGGAGGGAAATGGAAGGAGTAGGGGATAACAGACCCTTTTGCCAGTGCTTTCGGCAGAAATCCATCACGTAACCAGGGGTTCGTTTCCGAAACTCAGTCGTAAATCTACGTGCATACTATATCATGCCCGAGTCGACCAAATTGTCCAAAGCAATGTGTTACTGGTATGAAAAGGTCTGTTATGTAGGACATAAACATGATTCAGTATATACATAGGGTTATGCACGAGTTTGGGGAACGGACCCCAGAACTGCTAACACATCAAATGTTGATTTTCAATAAAGGCACATAGCAAAGTATCGAGAAAAGGAGCAAAAATTGAAGATGCTCAGAATACCATTGACGTAGTATCATCTTTCTTTATTTTCAGACCAAAGACGGGAATTCCCGAGCCGATAGCTTGGTTCCAACCATTCAGCAAAAAGATGCCATGGCAACAAGATGCTCCTAGGCAACCATTGAAAGACACCCAGCCACCAGCACTGAGGAGAGAAGGAACCAAGACTGTGGTCAAACTATCACTGCAGGTGAGTTGCCGGGACAGGTCGAAGGAAAGTTAGGAAGCCAGTTGCCATATGTTTTGCACTGAAAAAAATTACTTATTCTGAGTTTCAGTAAATATGCACCTGGCCATAAGTAAAAAAATTGTTGTGTTACCCTGTTGTCAGCTGGAATAGCCATATAGTCCTGGCGAAGTAATTTTTTATGTGGTACAAATTGCAACAGAATTTACTCTAACATAATACATGCCTATGAGGTCCCTAGAACAATATACTGGATTCAACTGGGTTTTATCTATGTTCAATTAACATTAATGTGGAAATACGATATTTTTTAACTGGCTTTGAACTGATTTTAACTGGGTTGAAGTATATATGTTGAACTGGATTTCAAAATCAACATATTATGCATTTAAAACCCCAGGAACATAGTTTAAACCAATTTAACAAGATTGGTATAATATGAAAGGTGAACACTTTTCAATTGAATTTTAACTGGTTTTCTGATTTTAACTGGTTTTAACTGAACTCTGTTGAACTGTGTTTCAAAAATAATGTTGAATGGATTTCTGAAGTTTTATTGAAAACCCAGTTGAACCTAGCTAAAAACCAGTTCAAGCCAGTTGGTTTAATTGGGAAATTAGCTGCTTTTCAAGTGGATTATAAATGTTTTCATCTGGTTTTAACTGGGCCAAACAATATGGAACTGGATTTCAAAAATCATGTTGAACTGTATTTTTAAACTTCAGATGAAAACCCAGTTGAACCCAGTTAAGAAACCATACCTTTCAACCCAATTTGATTGACATGGAAAGTGGTCATTTTATTTGTAACTGAATTTGCACTGTTTTCAGCTTTTTTAACTGGGTTGAACTATATGTTGAAACTGCAATGGATATAAAAAAATTAATGTTGAATGGATTTGAATCTAGTTGAAACTGGTTTAACCCAATTGGCTTACTACTTTCAGCTTGGGCTTCTACTGCATTTAAAGCTGAGGTTGTAAAATTGGTTTCTTAAGAATTTACAGGGGAGCAATTGGGCACATTTTTTTTTGAAAAGCGCCCTCCAATTTTCAAAATTTGTATTTTTAAAATTTAAGTTGGTTAAATTTAGGTTTTTTGAGGTCATTGTGTATAAATGCAAAAAATGCTGTATTTATCACAAATAAGCGATTTTGTAATTAGATGGGATCCCAGATTGGACTTAACGGCAAGCTGGAAATGCTACTTTTATGTCCATCCATGATGAAATAGTGCCACCTCGAGAAAATAACCTCTAACTTGACTTGGCCGAACTATTCAAACAACTAATGGATGAGCGTAGACACTACATGGCGCTATTTCCCGCTTATTTCACATTGGAAGTCCGTTTCCAGCAGCCTTTTGAATTATTATCGGGGATCCCCCGATAATAATTATTCTAGTACAAAATGCGCTTCCTTTGTTACACATAGACATTTTCGAGCTTAACCATTCACAGGTATAGTTTACTAGGCCAGTTACCAATGCAAACCGTGTACAAATCTCAAATTTTTTGAAAAATTGGGGGCGCCCTTCAAAAATGTGCTAATATTGCTGCTTTAAACATATTGTCCGTAATTTCAGGAAGCATTTGAGCAGAAACGTGCGGAATTCATCTCTCGCTCTCGGGAACGACAGAAGAAAGTGCTCCTGGCTGCTGAGGAACGACAGACACAAATCCAATACTAGCTGGAACTGAACAAGCTATTCTCGGAAAAAAGGCCACACAAAGCCAATGCACAGGCTCATCCCTACAGTGGTATGTAGAAATAGTTGGTCCCATTATAACTTGAAGGTGTTGTAAGAGATTATTTCAATCAAATAAACTTCACTTAAGGGGAAGAGAAAATTTCTGAAGAAAGGTTAAGGTGATTCCAGGGGAATTGCAACAAAGGTTGGTGGTTGCAGACATGGATAAGAGAAGGTGAAAAAGGTGGTGAGGAAGGTAGTGCAGGAAAGGAGGAAAGTATGGAAGCTGAAAGAAGAAGAGACAAGAAAGAATTTCGAGGCGAGATTTGGGGAGCTTGTGGTGCCTGATGTGTCGGATTGGGGGGGTGCTTTAAAGAAGGGGTGTTACAGGCATGTGATGAAGTGTGTGGGAAAAAGAAAGGTAGGAGAGATATGGGGTGGTGGAATGCAGGTGTGAAGGAGACGATAATGAGAAAGAAAGATGCACATAAGGATATGAGGGGAAATGGCATGGATGAGAATAAAGCGAGGTATAAGAGGTTGAAGAAGCGAGCAAAGAAAGTGGTGGCGAGGGCTATGAAGGAGGAGGCTGAGAAGGGGCTGAGTGAGTTGAGAGAGAATCCAAACAAGGTGTATAGCAGTGGCGGATTTAAGGAAAAGGGCCATGTCAGCCTCTTAAATGGGGGGCCCCTTTAGCGTCACGAAGCGATGACGTAATGTCGCACTTTAGTGCGACTATGGGGTGTCTGAGGGAAAAAAAAAAAAAAAAAAAACTGTTGTCAGCTGGAATAGCCATATAGTCCTGGCGAAGTAATTTTTTATGTGGTACAAATTGCAACAGAATTTACTCTAACATGATACATGCCTATGAGGTCCGTAGAACAATATACTGGATTCAACTGGGTTTTATCTATGTTCAATTAACATTAATGTGGAAATACGATATTTTTTAACTGGCTTTGAACTGATTTTAACTGGGTTGAAGTATATATGTTGAACTGGATTTTAAAATCAACATATTATGCATTTCAAACCCCAGGAACATAGTTTAATCCAATTCAACAAGATTGGTTTAATATGAAAGGTGAACACTTTTCAATTGAATTTTAACTGGTTTTCTGATTTTAACTGGTTTTAACTGAACTCTGTTGAACTGTGTTTAAAAAATAATGTTAAATGGATTTCTGAAGTTTTATTGAAAACCCAGATGAACCTAGCTAAAAACCAGTTCAAGCCAGTTGGTTTAATTGGGAAATTAGCTGCTTTTCAACTGGATTATGTTTTCATCTGGTTTTAACTGGGCCAAGCTATCTTGAACTGGATTTCAAAAATCACGTTGAACTGTGTTTTGAAAATTCAGATGAAAACCCAGTTGAACCCAGTTAAAAAAACCATGCCATTCAATCCAATTTGATTGATATGGAAAGTGGCCATTTGATTTGTAACTGAATTTGCACTGGTTTCAGCTGTTTTTAACTGGGTTGAACTATATGTTGAAACTGCAATGGATATAAAAAAATTAATGTTGAATGGATTTGAATCTAGTTGAAACTGGTTTAACCCAATTGGCTTACTACTTTCAGCTTGGGCTTCTACTGCATTTAAAGCTGAGGTTGTAAAATTGGTTTCTTAAGAATTTACAGGGGAGCAATTGGGCACATTTTTTTTTGAAAAGCGCCCTCCAATTTTCAAAATTTGTATTTTTAAAATTTAAGTTGGTTAAATTTAGGTTTTTTGAGGTCATTGTGTATAAATGCAAAAAATGCTGTATTTATCACAAATAAGCGATTTTGTAATTAGATGGGATCCCAGATTGGACTTAACGGCAAGCTGGAAATGCTACTTTTATGTCCATCCATGATGAAATAGTGCCACCTCGAGAAAATAACCTCTAACTTGACTTGGCCGAACTATTCAAACAACTAATGGATGAGCGTAGACACTACATGGCGCTATTTCCCGCTTATTTCACATTGGAAGTCCGTTTCCAGCAGCCTTTTGAATTATTATCGGGGATCCCCCGATAATAATTATTCTAGTACAAAATGCGCTTCCTTTGTTACACATAGACATTTTCGAGCTTAACCATTCACAGGTATAGTTTACTAGGCCAGTTACCAATGCAAACCGTGTACAAATCTCAAATTTTTTGAAAATTGGGGGCGCCCTTCAAAAATGTGCTAATATTGCTGCTTTAAACATATTGTCCGTAATTTCAGGAAGCATTTGAGCAGAAACGTGCGGAATTCATCTCTCGCTCTCGGGAACGACAGAAGAAAGTGCTCCTGGCTGCTGAGGAACGACAGACACAAATCCAATACTAGCTGGAACTGAACAAGCTATTCTCGGGAAAAAAGGCCACACAACGCCACGCAACCAGGCTCATCCTACAGTGGTATGTGAAATAGTTGGTCCCATTATAACTTGAATTTGTTGTAAGAGATTATTTCAATCAAATACTTCACTGTAGAAAGTTTGAACTCATGCTTTCCTCAACTTCAGACAGGGGCGGCGCCAGGGGGTGGCCATCCCCCTGATTTTCAAAATTTAGGAAAAACTGTTTTTTGCGCAAAAATTTAGGTGTTTTTTTTTAACCAAATGATTCATTTTGTACTGGTTTCGTCTGCCCCCCCCCCGCATGATGTTTCGCCCCTCCTATGATTTTTCTTTTCTCTGCGTCACCCTGCTCTCAGATATGATAAATATTTACGTTATATGTAATATACCTTCTGAGGCTATCCTCTTGGAAAGGTGAGGGACACCTTTCGTAACGCTAACCCTACAGATATATCTATCGCAACTCTACCAACCCAGTCTTGTTAGCTCAGTTGGCTAGAGTGCCATGCTAGTAAACGGATGTCCCCGGTTTGAATCCGGCCAAGCGCACATGGGGTTTTTTTCAACACGTAACGCACACTGGCCATATCCCAGAGAAAGATTAATAAAATCTTCCTTAGAGGATTGTAATATTAAAAACATTTTACGTTTCGGATGATATCATGATTGAATACAAACCAGAAAATTTATTGCAATGATTTATGGTGCAGAATTGCTATCGTGAGAGGTGGCCAATTTCGGCAGTGGTCTTTCAATGTTATCACCGGGTACACAAAAAGAAATACGGTTCATGTATAACTAGCGGTTGCCCGCGCTTTGCGCGGGCAACCGCTAGCTGATTTGATTTTTCGGAGCGGTCACTAAACTAAAACGGTTGATCCGTCCCTTCTATAATGCAAACTTCATAGACATACAATATTTTTCCCCCAAGTTGTCGTGGTCATTTTATTTTATTGCCTTAATATGCCTCAAATTGTTAATCAAGAGCTGTCAAGATTTAGAACCCCTATCTCAGGCAACATGAATCCAGTATGAGCCAGGTGAACATTTACTCAAATTTCTGTGCAACCAATTTGGAACTCGCATTCACTCCCAAAGAACCATCAGTGTCGTATCTGGGGTAGGAGGATAAGGGCTACTCAACGGAGTTCATAGAAAAAAGGGAAATCAGGGAAGCTCTCTTGGAAGAGTGACGTCCGTTTACAATCAGGGAGTTTTGATGGGAAATCATTGAAAATCATCTGGACGAATTTCCCCTGATCGGGCGGGATTTTCCCCCTGAACACGCCTTTTCTCCCCTCAAAACTGCTTGCCTACCTCCACTGGGGGGCCCTTCTCTAAGGGCGCCGCCGAGAGGACCACACCTTAGATGGGATCTTTGCTACAAATGTCCACGTTGTTTACACCGGGGAGGGGGTGTGTCCATTTGATGATGACGCTTATAGCTATTGGCCTATTAGGTTGTTAACACCCGCTAACCTCATTTTCACCCAATGGCCCTGTATTATTTAAAAATTACCCATCGCATCCAAAGACTCCCTTTTCTTCCACAATTTTGAAATCTTTCACCCGCCGAAGAAGACTCTGCTTTTTGAAAATGTTGCCAAAATTTTCACCCAAAGACCCTCTTTAAAAAAAATAGCAAATTTCCACCAAAATCACCCTTATTTAAGGCGATCTGGCTGCCTTTCACCTAACCTCCCCACTTTTTGGCACATTCTCCTCTATCCGCGACTGCCCCTAGCCTCCAATTTTCACCCAGACACCGCTTTTTAAAATTTAGAAAAACCCCAACAAAAATCACACTATTATGGGATTTGGCTGGCCTTTCACCCAAGAACCCTTTTTGGCCATTCTTTATCACTGAATGCCCCTATCTTTGAAAGCAGCAGCCTTAAAAACCCTTATTTTCATACGGTAATTATTTTTTTAGTGCGCTTCGTGCAAAATTCAAACAAATATTCATTGAAATACTATTTTCAGACTGAAATTAAACGTGATTATAACAAAAAATTGGTGGTGTACAGTGGCCCGGGGGTGGGGGGGGCACTACATATGAAATGGTAGGGTTGTAGGCCGCGCTTCCCAAACCTGGGGCATTCGGTCACAGATGGACTGAAAAAATAGTGGGTCTAGCACCAAACTTGCCCCAAAGATGGGGCTTAGGGTGTAAATTCCAACAATTTTCGAAAAAATGTGTATGCGTGATAATTTTTTGAAATAATTGTTCTACAAAATTGAGGTTTTGGGGTGAAAATTTTCGAAAATGTTTCCCAAAAATCGGGGCCTTTGTGTGAAGTGTAAAATTTTCCACAAATAAACCGGGGTCTTTGAATGATTTTTTTAAAATGGGGTCTTTGGGTGACAAACGATGCTGAAAAGGGGGGGGTCTTACAGCCTTACCATCGCGTGGTTTCCAAAATGGGAAGTGCCCCCGCACCCAGGATAATTGTTTTCCCCCGGAAGGAGCAAGAATTTTGCACAGAGCTAGAGAGACTGTGGCATTCTGTAGGCCTACCCTTGCTCTTGGTGCCATTCTGCATGTGCAGGGCGACAAAACTGTCACCAGACTTCTTTGTCGGTGGGTTGCCTTTTCGCTGTTACAAATTAACGTTTCACTATGCTTTCAAGCATGCTTGCTCAAAAATGTGTTAGTCAAGAGCTATCAAGAAGATTTTGCCCCAGCATTAGTACACTAGCCAGGAAAAATTTAAACAATGTCCAGCTAAGAACTCCCACTCCCAAAGACCCCCCTCAGGTTAACGTACTGGGGGCGGAGGAAAGGGTCCACGAAGTGACTTAGTCAATACGTGGGGGAAATACGGGGGGGGGGGGGTATAGCCTACCCCCTGGACTACGTGTTATTTATGGCAAATAGGCTTTCAAGTGACCTTTTTTGGCCCTTTTGCTGGAATTTGAGGGTGCGATACCGCATCAACCGCACGCCTCCTCCTGCGTACGGGGGCCTGGCTCGAGGAAAGCATGTTCCGTTTTCATGCAAAATTTTCCAAATTTCCAAGAAAATCACATTGCAAAATTGTCATATGTTAAATATCGCATGGTACATAGCTATGGGTCCCCTTTTCGCGGCCAAAACCACTATGGGCCCTACTTCAGATTTCTAGGAGGCTCGTACGCTCCCGTCCCAAAACCCAAACCAACGTGAGGACCATGGCAATATCGATATTATGTCATACTACTCCTTAAACCAAAGATTGAAAATCATTAAATTGGGAATGAAGAAAAGGTTTTAAAAGCGAAATCTTGTTTAATACCTTGTAAACAACTTCGTAGTATGGTTGAAAAAATCAAGAACATAGCCTATGCCTAGCTTAACATTACAACTTTGGAGGTGATACATATGTTGCAGAAATTAAGTCCATCTCTCCTCAATCTGAAGCCAAAATTTTTCCAAAATCATGGCAAAATTTTCCAAATTTCCAAGACAACATGGAAAAATTGTCATACGTTAAATCTCGCATGTAATAGCTATGGGTTCCCTTTTTCGGGCAAAGAATCACTATGGCCCCTACTTCCAGATTCTCGAAGGCACGTACGCTTGTTACGCTTCCGTCCCAAAACCCACACCCAAACGTGAAGCCCACGGCAATATCGATATTTTGTCATTACTGCTTAAAAAACCAAGATTGAAAATCATATTAAAAATTGGGATAAGGAAAGATTAAAAGTCGAAATCGGTGTTTAATTCCCCCTTGTAAACAACTTCGCAAGTCCTGTTGCAAAATCAAGAACATTAGAATCTTAATGCCTAAAAGTAAAACTTGAGGTATTTTGCTTTATTACCAGTGCTGTTGTTTTTATCTATTGCATTTTATTTTGTCTTTATATGAGATTTTTGAGTCAAATCTGAACAAATGAAAACTCCCTTTTTAATAATACATGTGTTAAGTCAAGAGTATCAAAGATTTTCCTTAAAATCGCTATAATTAATGAGCCAGGTGAAAGTTACTGCTAATGGGCCAGCCAAAGAAACAGAACTCCCCTTCCCAAAGACACCTCATAGTATGGCGAACTTGTGTCATTGTTGGCTTTTTGCCTACAATTGAATTTTTGTCTTAAAATGTAGATAAGGGTCCCAGGAATCCATATCAAATGTTACCAATTTTTCTATCCCTTCCGTTTGGCGGGCCCATCTTGGATTCAAAAATGGCTGCAATTTTCAACATATTTTTTGCCCTATATCTGGTTCTGAGAAACATAGAAGGTTCAAATTGGTGGCCATATCCAGTTGTGATGTCAAGGACAAAAGATCACAATTCAGAAAGTCCGCAGCGATTGTTTCTTTAGGCCAACACTTGGAATTCAAATGGCAGCCATTTTCAAACATATTTAGCTATATCTGATTTCTGAGCCAACATAAAAGGCTCCATTTGGTGCAATTATACAGTTTTGATTGCCAAGGAACACATTTATTACATTCAGAAAGTCGTAGATTGTTTCCTTCAGGTTGCCATCTTGAATTCAAAAGGGTCGCCATTTTAATATATACTTCGCCCTATATCTAGATTTCTGAGCAACATTAAAGGCTCCATTTGGTGGCAATACCCAGTTTGTGATGCCAAGGGAAAAACAATTAATTCAGAAAGCTCGAGATTGTTTCCTAAGGTGGCCATCTGAATTCAAAATGGTCGCCATTTTTTAATATATACTTCCCCCATATATCTGGACTTCTCGAGCAAAATTAAAAGGCTCATTTGGTGCTAATGCCCATGTTTGTGAGGTTATTGATATTGATGTTGGGAGAGTGTCCACCATGAAAGGACAAAGGCTAAGGAAAATCCACCAACAGACAAAGGGTGCTGAGAACTGGCCGACGAAATCCCATATTACTATTTAGCTATTGAAAAACTGAATTGTTTACAAGTAGCACCAGGGGTTAAAGCCCGGATCTGAAGTCGGTGCTTCATGAGTCAACATGGTCTCTACCAATTCGAATGATGGGTTTTCCCCAACCCTGATATTTACAAAAGATGCAGGACAACTTTGTTAAACGTTATGCTGCTTCCATTATCAGGCACATACACACCGTCCAGGGACACTATCAACAAACGTCAAGAAAGAAGAACTGATATATGAAGCATCTCAAATGTATGAATTGATTCATCTGCATGCAAGAACCAGGCATTGGCACAGCGAGGACTCATACTAAAGGAGAAAGCCATGGCATGAACCTTATTACAGTCTCTGCCTGGAACGAATAAGAAAAAATCCAGTACAGGAAGGGGTTGTGGGGTTCTTTCCTCCCAAAGGCTTCAAGTCGACGGACAGCCTTGTAAACTTTAATGAGCGCATCCTGAAGCGTACATGATGGGTAATCCTGAAACAACAGTCATTTGCTGCATTCATCCATATTAAACGTCTAGCGCCTTTTACACTGGACTTGTCCACTGCCACGTGCAGTTCCAGCCCTATAATCTACTGTGCGTCCATGGAGGATTGCGTTTGCTAGACCTGGGACTAGGGAAGCGCTGTTCGCGGCAGAGGCGAGGTCCAGCAGAGGTGGGGCTTGTGAGTTGATAATCCATGAGTGGTTTAGCCTGCCACGGGCAACAAAATCCAAAATCAAGGCAAGTAGACTGTGGACACAGGCCTACTGTCGCCCAAATGGAGAGAGGAACTGTTCCAGTGGGACTTACATTCTGTTCATGGATTAACAGCATACAGTAATAATTCAAGAGCCTTCAACACTTTTGAAGCTTTAAGTCAATCATAGAATTGTTCTTGCAGGAGCAGGATAAGTTGCCATCAGAGTAAACCCCTCCCAGAGATCCCATGAAAACAATGACTGGAGAAGTTAGATGGTAGAAGGGGGGGGGGGGAGATACAAAGCTCTGTGACCAGTATACTGCAGCGTAACAGACAGATAACCAGATTCAACCACTCTGTTGATTGAGCTTTAAGATTAGAAACCCCAGCCACAGATTAAATTATGAAGCCGTCACTTCAGCAAACGAAATTGCACTGGAGATGCTACCTAGAGAAAGAAGAAGACACTGCCTTTGCCTCAAATGGACAAAGTCATCAAAGCCAGGAACAACTGAGAGTCTGCAGCCAAGAAGTACATACTAAATCCACCAGAAGCTCCATCAGAACCTTGATGCTTCCACGTGGTGCTGTGAATGTCAAATGGCTGAAGCACATGTACAACCCTACATCTCAAATACAAAGCATTGTGCTGCCTGGGAGATGAGCGAGGTAATGACTGGTAAGAGGGCTACCCCCACCTATAAGAATCAAAGGTGAAAACAACTGTCTCGACACATGGTTCAGCATTAGTTATCTACTTGGCACACCAGGTCAGAAATAACATAACCTTGATGAAACTTTCTTCAATCAAAAGGGATGCGAGCCTTCCTCTCAAGACTGGACCTTTCACTATAGAGGATTTTCTCTACTGAAGAATGACAACAACCAAGAGCCTCGGTCGACAACATTCCTGCAGTAATCTGGAAAAATCAACTTTTTCATGATCAACTGTGGGAATTTGTACGACATTCAACATGGGAAACCAAACCAGCATGTCTATGATATTAAACATCGTTCATCACACTCTACCAAAGAAAGGTGATCTCCAACAAAACCCACCAAAACTACAGAGGAATCACACTGGCACCACTGGACTCTAAGATCTACATTCAAATGCTGTTCAACAGAATCGATTCTAGCATAGGATCCCCTTCTCAATGGATGAAAGCCAGAATTGTTTTTTAGTAAAGGCAGATCAACACTAATTCCTTAGATACTTGCCCTCAGAGGGATCATAGAACAGTTTGAGAATTTCCAAGAGAAAATTAGGTTCAATTGTGTTTGTAGACTTTCCAAGGCTTTGACAGTTTAATAGAGATGTGATGCTTGCAATTCTTACCAACTAATGGTGTTTGTACCCAGACGAGGACTGTTAAAAGCCAATTGCCACTCATGTGAGAACCATCTAGCTCTGTGCAGACCATGAGGCCCACAAAGGAGTTCCTAAAAACTACTGGAACTCCTCCAAGGAGATACTCTTGCTTCCTATCTCGTTGTAATCGTGGTTGATTTTGACTAACATCCTCAGACAGTCTTTGCAGCATGAACGACAAGGGACTTCCCATCAAAACATCAACCCAAGCGTTCTAGAAGTACACCAAAGGCAGCATTCTCACAGGGACCTGGACTATGCAGATGATCTAGATCTAACAGCCGATTGATATGTGGGGCACAGAGCTTACTAAATTACCTGAGAATGATGCAGACAAAGTCGGCCTACATCTAAATGCAAAGAAAGACGGAATAATGACCACAATGAGAAGATAATCATCGATTCATATGCACTACAGACGTACCCAAATCAAAAGAGGTCAGGGGATTCAAGTAAACCTGGGGTTCCTATGTTGCCGACAGCAAGAAGACTTGTTTCACGCAAAGGACAAGCTTGGAAACCTGCAATAAACTACACCACTTATGGCAATCTGGTCTCTCCATTCAACAAGCTGAAGTTTCTTTAGCTCCTGGAAGCGAGAGGAGTTGAGGAGCGTTATCCTGTTTCTATGGATCTGAGACCCAGACAATGAAGAAAGGAGAAGAGTATAGGATTAAACTGGATGGCACCTACATTCTATTGAGGGTGCAAAACATATCCTGGAGTGAGCACATGAATAACTATAAGACAGTGGAGATATCATCAATCTCATCTCTGGTGCCTAACGACAAGACGATTTGCCGGGTCCATGTTATCGGGGATTGATCAAGTAAGTCTAGGACATGGTTGGAGGTACCATGCCAAACAGATGTGATTGCTCGAGACATTGCCAGCAGGTGGTCCATTCTTGCCATCCCCCAAATAATGACGGACAGGGAATTTGGCGTACATGGTGAACAGCATCTCGGCTGTGGACGCTAGATAGATGGAATTGGTTTCAATATTGACATTGCACTGGAAACATAGGGACAGCAATAACATTGAACCTGATATGCCAAAATTATTAAAAACCCCAGACATGGACTTCGAGAATTCCATGATTTTAGTGGTTCAGGTTGCATTAGGGATGTATGTCTTGATTAGAAGGAGATTTTGCTCATAAGGGCCAGATATCGGGGGGATAGTATATGTTAAAAAAATAGTGGCCATTTGATTAAAGATGGCTGTCAGACAGGAGGAAACAATCTGTGACTCTCTGAATGCAATATATATTTTCCTTAACATCACAAACATTAGTATTGCCAACAAATGGCTTACATGTTGCCCAGGAATTCCAGATGTGATATTGAGCGACGTAACGTTAATTTTAACAATGGCAGCCATTTAAAATTCAAGATGGCCGCCCCAAAGAAACAATTTGCAACTTTCTGAATGGAATATTATGGTTCCTGGACAACAAACATTGGTATTGTCACAATTGGAGATTCCATGTGCCTCAGAAGTCGAGGTATTGGGCGAAGTATATGTTAAAAACTGGCGGCCAGTTTGAAAGTCAAGATGGCAGCCGCCTGAGGAAGAAATTCACTATATAGGGCCACATGAATAATGTAGTATTTGCATTCACTGACACAAAAACATGGGTTTTGCCACCAGCTTGAACCTTCTATGTTGATTAGCAGTGAGAAGAGAGCAAAAATATGTTTAAAAATGGAGGCCAGTTTGAAATTCAAGATGTCCGCCTGAAGGGGAAACAATTTGCAACTTTCTGAATGTGATAATGTGTTCCTTGATATCACGCAACATGGGTATGCCACCAATTGAACCGTCTGTGTTGCTCAGAAGTCCAAATATAGAACAACAATAGTTGAAATGGGGAGCATTTTGAAACAAGATGGCCGCCAAACGGAAGGGATAAAAAAATGGTGGTAACAATTGGATTTGGATTTCTGGGACCATTATCTACATTTAAGACCCAAAAAAAAAAAAAAAAATTCCAATTGATAGCAAAAAAGCCAACAACTCTCAAACCATCAACACACCGCCCCATACTATCAGTTACGGTTAGCTGGGCGGAGGAAAGGGACTCGTCAATCGTGCGGGATACGAGGGGAGGGGACAGAGATTTGCCTACCCCATTGGAAGAAAAGCAATTTGACAGCAAAATCGGGAAGTTGTATTGTGAGGACAAATGAAGGCCGTTGGACGCTACCCTCCAATCAGACGAATTTTTCCTGAACGACTTATTGATGCCCCCTGACCGCGCTTTTGCGAACCACCAATACTCCTCTAGATGTAACTGGGATGGGCTCCCCATTTCAGGGTGAAGCGGCCCTTTATTGGCAAAGAGGACTGTCAATATGAGTTCAAAAACAACCTACAATTGGAATTAGATTAAATGATAGGTCTAATGAAATATAGGCCTTACGCTTTGCTCGAGCAGGCCGTACGCAGGATTTTTATGGGGGGGACCTCAAAAAAAGTGGATCAAAACCCCCCCCCCGGGCCTTTTTTAACATTTCACGCCCAAAAATGGGCTGTTCTGTCCAAAAAAATTCTCGCACATTTTGTAAATTTTGTATCTTTTAACTCTTTTTGGGGCGTGGTATGCCGCAAAATAGGGGTCTAATTGAAATATTGTAGTATTCTGCGTATAATGTTATACACCATATTTTTAAATTATAAGGTTATACACCATGTACACCGCAGTTCACGTGGAATGTAACCCGCTGTAAAAAACAATAGAGTAACATTTGCGCCCATGGTTGCAAGGACCTTCCAGGCTTAATTTTGCAGAACTTTTTGAGTAATAAATATAGACCAAAAATGAAATCGGGACCCTTTAACACCTACACGAACCGGTTAATGACAGATAGGATACGTTATTCCACATGTTTTTTAAAGGCCCCGTTGCAACAGTTTGACGAAAAATTCATGTCAGCCAATGACGATCATTAATAGGCTCCTATTAGTTGTTTGTGCATCGGTTGTATTTTATCCAGGACCTAATGCCACATATATGACACAAAGAAATGAATTGCAGAAACAGTTAATCGTTGAAGTACAAAGTTTGCGGTAGTAAAGTGTACACCAGTTACCACTGTATGTTGTACTGACTAACTGCTCCTCACGCGACTTCACGGCTGTACACTGATATTTCTTGAAGAAACAAAAAGGTCACGAATTTTTGCACCAAAAATAACACTTTAGGAAGTCTTCAAATGAAATAAAATTATGTAATTAAATCGATCTTGATGTTTTGCAGTTAGGGCCTTTTTGTTCTCTTTTCATCACCAAGAAATAAATAATTCTACATTGAAAATACACAAAGGTCAAATATCACTGGAGAATGTCATAATTAAGCCCACGAACATGAATAATAAATACCTACCCGGGACAAAGGTACCCCACATTTCAATTAAATTCCGTATTAACTCTTTGTCACCCCACCGGAGGAATTCAATGCGCATTAACTACTGTGACACGTTTTTATTGCAGTTTCAATGAAATTCATTCATCTATCAGCAGTTTGAACAATGTGGAATTACATAAACCCCAAGCAATCGCAAGACACGATGGGAAGGGAATCACCCGATCAGACGTACGCGTTACAATGGCGGTCAACATGGCGACTTCCTGGGTCAAAATGTCAGCCTCCTATAGAAACACAACAGGCGGAAGTTCGAGGGTATTATAGTATAGATGAATAGAAAAATTAAAGGCCAACTCCAGTCTAGATTAGGAATAAGACCATAGACCTGTACACCTTTGCAATCTGAGGCTGGGCAGCAGAGAAGGACATTTTTGTGTCCCATGCCGTAATAAGTTCGGTAAGGGCTACGGTGATGTTGATGTAACTTGGTGGAAAGGATGGGTGGCGGGGGTTGGGTTGACATGGTGGTGACCTCATGTGACCTTAGTGACCTCATGTGACCCTTGGGGAACTCTGTGACCTTTGGCCGGTCAAATGTGAACCCTTAATATAATGTATGCCGTATGAGTTCCAAAGGGCTACGATGATGTAACTTGGTGTGGAAAGGAGGGGCGCGGTTGTGGGCTGACATGTTGGGACCATGTGGCCCCATTCACAACCTGCGACGCGGCAGACGACACTAGTGGTCAAGGGGACCAAGTGATATAGTTTTTGTGGGCTGCCAGGGATAGTGGAGGACCCACTTAGCAAACGTTGGCGGGTGGACGTGTGTGGTGGAGTGGTGTGTGTGTGTGTGTGTGGATTGTGTGTGTGCACAATTGTTAAGTTTTTTTTAAATTGACCTCAATGAAAAGTTGGACTTCAATTGGAACCAAATTCTGTATAGGGGCACAATGGAGATCCGTCATTGTTGTGGAGGCAAAGGTCATGTTTGAAAGGCAAAAGGTAGTGAGGTCAAAGTTGAAAATGGGCTAAAAAAAATGTAAAATTATTTCAAATGAAAACTTGAAGTTCAATTGGAACCCAACTTTGGTCAAGGTCACCATGGTAGCCCTTATATGTTGAGGTCAAAGGTAACGTGCCAGGGGTCAAAGGTCCTGGGCGGCCACAGCTTATATTCTTGATATAGCGAGCGCGAAAGCCGAGAACCGACATATTCTATGTCTATACATGGATCATCAACTCAATACAGTAACAGAATAAAGCTTTTGTATCGTTAGAGCCACTATGCACCACCTACTTGCGGACTTGTGTACAAGGTGGGGATGACATCTGTTGTTTTGCCATTGACTTACAAAGTTTTCTTACCCAGGCCATTAAACTGTTATAGGATTGAAAACAAATAGTTTGTTGTGTGATTCGCATACCTAACAAAATAAAGACATATTAACAGCACTAACTGGATTAGCACTAAGGATATTAAGACTAGCCAACTGTGCATTAAATTAGGAAAATTATTTTAAACTTGTTGTCTTCCATGTTTTCTTAACAGATCAGCTTCATAAAACCAAAGAAAAGAAATCTGGTCCCAAAAGAAATTAAAGGAAACAACCAAAAAGTAAGTAAAAGAATAAGAGTTAAGAATATTTAATAGGGTCTTTTGGCCAAACGATGTAAATAAATAGACCACTGCAAGCCAATGTTCTTTGCAAATTGGGCTGTGGTATAGCTTTCATCAAGGCGGTGAGCTTTATTTTTATTGGTACAGTCCTGTAAACAAATGTGTATAGCGCCCTCTCATGGGGAAGTCTCTAGCGCATCGCCTTTCCGTATTTATGTTGGTGTGCTTGTTTTTTTATCCCCCTGGCTGAAAAGCGAAGGGGATTATCAGTCAAGTCGTCAGGCGGGGTCCAACACAATCTTGTGAACGCCGATAAATGAGACCCATAAGTCCCAATATGGCCCCTGAGTAAGTGGGGGGTGGGGATCGGACGCCATGCCCTCGTCTGATGAGATTATGGGATTGTGGCATTGCTAATTAGGTCTCTAATTTGCCTAATAATGAGTTACTGTTCGGGGTAGAATCTTGTTGAACGCGATAACAAAGACCCATAAGCGGTTATGGTGATTTGGTAACTGGTGGGTGGATGATGGACTGCCACTCCTTATCGGAATTAGCTATGGGCATGGCATATGCTATTAAGGTACCTAATTGCATAATTAATGAGTAAATTGGGGGGTAATTTTAACCAAAAAGCTTGTGAACAAAACTATCTGAAGATCCAAAGTCGATTTTGATGAAAACTGGTGGAGGGGTGGGGAATCTACTCTCGGGCTGATTAGGTTTGTGGAGCATGATATTTGCATATTTATGGGACGAAAATGGGGTATTTTCACCCAAAAAAACTGTGAACAAAATATCTGAGTCCATAAGTCCGATTTGAATGAAACTGATGGAGGGGTGGGGAAGAAGTACTCTCGCGCTGATTAGGTTTTAAGGTGGGGTGGTCAGGGTTTAAAGGGGTGTCCGGGTTTAAGGGAGCAGGTCCGGGGTTTAAGGGGCGGTGTTGGCTTTAAGGGGGGGGGTGTCCGGGTTTAAGGGGGGTGGGCCGCTTTAGGGGGTTGTTCGGGTTTCAGGGGATTGTTGGGGGGTTTCAAGGTGGGTTGTCCGGGTTTTTTTAAGGGGGTTGTCCGGGTTTAAGGGGGGTTTTTGTTGGGCGTCTTAGGGGGCTTGTTGTGGTTTAAGGTGGGTTGCACAAGTGTTAAGGGGGGTTGTCCAGGTTTAAGGGGGGGTTGTTGGGGTAAGGGGATTTTGGGGTTTAGTTTTAAAGGGGGGTTTTTGGGTTTAAGGGGGTTTTTTGTGGCACATATCGCCTATGCATGCGCAGACGTGCACACATGCATGCGCGCATGTGCGTATGCATTGAGCGGACGTTGCACATGGGTTGTCCGGGGTGTTTAAGGGGGGTTGTCGGGGCTTAAGGGGGATGTTGGGTTTAAGGGGGGTTTGTCGGGTTTAAAGGGGTTGTCCGGGTTTAAGGGGGGTTGTCTGGGCTAAGGGGGCTGGGTTGTGGGTTTAAGGTGGGTTGCAGAAGTTTAAGGGGGGTTGTCAGGTTTAAGGGAGGGTGTAGGGTTGTTGGTTTAAGGGATTTTGGGTTTAAGGGGGTGGGGGGGGGGTTGAGGTTTAAGGGGTTATGTGGCACATAATATTGTGTTATGCAAAGAGCCCATATTTGTTTACTCTCATACACTTTACTCTATTGGATGCCCTTTTTGTGTCCAACAGCTTAGCCATAAACCCAGATATCTATCCAACAATAAATGAGCCACCTCCCTTAACCAGAATAGAGTTTGTAACAGGAGGAAAATGGGATAAGGGCAGAATGGCGGGTAACTTTAGAAACATACTTGTTAAAAAAAAAAGAAAATAGCTCATTTGCATATTTATGGGCTAAATTGGGGGTATTTTCACCAAAAAATGTGATACAAACTATCTGACGATCCAAAGTCCGATTTTGAGAAACTTGATGGAGGGGGGTGGGGAATCATGTACTCTCGCGTTGATTAGTTGTGGTTTAAGGTGGGCTTGGGGCTGTTATGGGGGGGGGGGGTCCGGGGTTTATAAGGTGGGTTGTCGGGTTTAAGGGGGGGGGCGGGGGGTCCGGGGTTCAAGGGGCGTTGTTGGCTTTAAGGGGGGTTGTCCGGGTTTAAGGGGCGGTGGTCCGTTTTTTTTTTTTAAGGGGGAGTTTTGTCCAGCTTTAGGGGGGGTTGTTGGGTTGTAAGGGGGATTGTTGGGGTTTGAGGTGGCTTGTCCGGGTTAAAGGGGGTTTGTCCGGGGTAAGGGGGCTTGTCTGGACTTAAGGGGGATTGTTGGGGTTTAAGGTGGGTTGTCGGGTTTTTTAAAGGGGTGTTGTGTTTAAGGGGATTGGTCGGGCTTAAGGGGCGTGTGTGGTTTGAGGTGGGTTGCACGACGTTGTTTAAGTGGGGTTTCGGTTAATGGGGGGTTGTGGGGAGTTTAAGGGGATGTTTGGGTTAAGGGGGTTTTGGGTTTAAGGGGGTTTTGGGTTTAAGGGGGTTTTGTGCAAATAATACGCCTTGCAATGCGGCAGACGTGCGCACCCTGCACGCGCATGTGCGTATGATTGCAGGAGTTGCAACATGGGTTGTCGGGTTTTTTTTAGGGGGGTTTTCTGGGCTTAAGGGGGGATTCTTGGGGTTTTAAGGTGGGTTGTCCGAGGTTTTAAAGGGGTTGTTCCGGGTTTAAGGGGGGGGGGTGGGGGTTTGTCTGGGCTTAAGGGGGCTTGTTGGGGTTTAAGGTGGGTTGCACCAAGGTTTTAAGGGGGGTTGTCCAGGTTAGGGGTTGGCCAGGTTAAGGGGGTTGTTGGGTTAAGGGATTTTTGGGTGTAAGGGAGGTTTTTGGGTTTAAGGGGTTTGTGGCACATGATATATTTTGTTATGCCAAGAGACCATATGTTTACCTATACACTTTACTCTCTTCGGATGCCCCTTGTTTTCAACACGCTAGCCATAAACCCAGATATCTATCCAACAATAAAATTGAGCCCCTCCCACCTCCTTAAAAGAAGAGAGTGTGTAACAAGGAGAAATGGGATAAGGGCAGAATGGGGTGGTCAATTTAGAACATAACTTGTTTAAAAAATAAGAAAAAATAATCCACAAGGGTAATGACATTTTCAGCTGATATTTAAAAATGTGTAAACCGCTCCGCCAGGGGGATTTAGCGGTTCGAGGGAACCGTGTGACGTGTATTTTCTTTATTTTCGAGGATCAATTTTTCTTCGTAATTTTTCCGGGGAACTGATTGGGGGTGCTGATACATACTAAGGCGCCATATGAATGCATTTTGAAAATGTTGGTACTACTGTCTGGCGGACATTGTTTTGTTTGTTACTGTCAGGTATTGTCTTGTGGTTTTTAAAGAAAGGGTTCAGTTTGAAGATAATCTTGGCACAAGCAATCGAGTTAGTAGGTACAATCTCCCTTTATGATGACCGCATGAGACTTGATGACACATGATGTTTGCATAGAATATCCCTATTTGCGCAAAGATGCATCGCTCCGTTGCGCCGTTTGCCTTTCAATATGCGCCTCGCGATACTGGAGAGGCGTCTTTGACAAAGGACTATCTGTGGAAAAAACATTACCAAAAGTACCACATGAAATTCAATCCAAGCAAACACACTCAAAAATCTTCCATAAAACACAGCAAATCCAAGGCTAACACTGTGTGCTTTATAGACGGCCGGCCTTGAGGCAAAAAGTTTTGACGGCCGTAATTTGTTCAAACATCCAACCATGTTGATTCGCTTATTCATGGGCTTATACAATGCGTATATGGGGTGTTGGCCATTCTAATTTTAAATTTTGGGTAAAAACTGGCCCAAAAAAGTCCAAATAGCCAAAAATAGGTAAATCAATCATATTGCCTTCCTTTCTCAAATTTCAATCAAAGAAACTTGTGGGGGTTTGGTACATTCCCCCAAGCGAACACAAATATGAGAATTAGTGTTATAGTTTGTGTCTCTAAGTTGAAGGTGACGTCACTGCGACTTTATGTTGCGAACCCTGGACTCGCGCGCTAGGCTTGGAATCAGAGCAGATCACTCACGCAATAATAAAGGCCGGCAGATCGAGGACGTAGTGGGAATGCAAAGACGAATAATGACGTCACCTTCAACTTTAGACTGAGACCAAGTTTAGCCCTTCCAATTTACATATTCTGGGGTACAATTGGCCAAAAACTAGCAAAAATGTCCAAAATCCATAAATAAATACGTCATATTGCCTCCTGGTTCTCAACGATCTTTAATGGGAACATGGGAAATGCACAGTTTCTACTTCACAAAGAACTCAAATAATGAATAGAGGTGAGCATTTCAAATGCACTTTGTAGGGTCAAAAATGGCAAAACAGTTCAAATTTGTCCAAAAGTAATAAATTGAGTTTAAACACAACCTTTTCTCACAATACCTTAAGGGGACATAACTCATTTACTTTCAAGGGACACGATTAAGTAGCAAAGTGCGTCATCCATTCCAATGAACACATTTTGGGGGGTCAAAATGTCCAAAAAAGGTTATAAAAATGTCCAATCAAAAATGGTAACGCGGCATATGGCCTCTTTCTAACATACTTAATAAGAACATAGGTTTCAAGGGAATATAATGAGGTTGATACAGTGATAGGTATTCCAAATTTAACCTTTTGTGTCCATGGGCTAAGGATAAAAGACTGAAGATTAGGGGATTTTAAGTTTTATGGTTAATATGTAAGGCAAAGAAAACATCAAATTAAAGAATGAAATGTAATGCAGCAATTGTCCTTAAGTGTATGGTTATCCATTTAAAATATACATCCTAGGAAAATTAATCAGTTTTGAAGTTCACCACCCAATGGGTAAATTAGCTCGATTGCCCTATTTGTCAAAGTTGTTAATCAGGCCATAATTCGCTTCAAAGAGTATATTAAAGTTGACAATCAGTTGGCCATTGCAGAGTGCCACTTTCCTGGGAGGGAAAGAAATTAAATAAATCAAAAGTTGTTTATTATATCAGTCTTTACGAATACTCATTTGATTTTTTTTTTGACTATGAATTATGAATGATTTAAAAAAAGAAAAAACCTAAAAAATTAAAAAAAAAAAAAAAAAAAAAATATCTCCAATTTGTGTTCCTTAAATATCAATATAACTAAGTCGCCGGTTGAGTGGTAGTGGTAATTTAATTTTGTTAGGTTTTATTAACAGATCAGAAATGATAATTTGTAAAGCAATAACCGAAAATGGGAAAACACTCATGTCCCAATTTACGGCATATTCATTTATGTTTAAATGGTCCAAATGTATTTACTCCGCCCTGGTTTGATACAAAATAATTCAAGGGTTCTGTGGGTAGGCGCATATTGCAGATTTACTGCTGACACTGGGCCTCTGTGAAGCTACCCAGAACGGCACAAGCTTGATGGATAAATTTGTAGCCGTTAATATTGGTCAAAACCCAGGTTCCAAAATTAAAACAAGAGCAGACTACGCTTAGACCCTTGATAGACCAATGTGTATAATGAATAATACTTAACTTACAAAAAGCCTTAAGAGTAGCCATGCGAAAATTCTCGTGGAATGAATTACTTAACAATTTCCAATTTAGAACCAGATATAGAGACAATAATAACTTGCATTTCAAAAATTACAAGTATATATAAAATGATTATAACATGTGTGTAGTAATTTGGTTCATCAGAAGTGGACTAATCATTTAAAAGAACATTATTAGTTGACTATTGATTTTTTAAAAAATTCAAATCTGAGTTCGGCTATCTAATATATAACCCTCCAAGAAATATATGTACAATATAAGATGGAGTTTAACACAACAAAAGAATTACGCTGATTATAAATGTCAGGTAATTTTGCCTTAATTTTAAACTTAAACATCCGAGGATCTAGGAAAAATTTACACCCTGGTCCCTAAACAACGATTTAAACATTCAATAGAAATCTATATAAATTCACAGGGTGGTAAGGTAATTAAAAAATATGACAAAGTCACGAGCTTTGATCAATTGGGTCCTATTTAGTTGATTTTGGAGATAGAAATTAACCTTTCTTGTCCCACTTCGACTCGAAATCTAGCCGATGGCGAGCAAGTCTATACCATTCAAAGCAGTCATTATATCCAGTGGGAGTAAACGCATAATTCTTTTGACCTACTGTGCAAAAAGGAAACATAATGTCCGCGTAGAAACAAAGTCATACGTTTCATTATTTCACCCATTTTAATTGATTTTGATCCGTTTGGATGAATTTTGTCAAATTATTCCACTTGACTCGGAATCGGTATAAAGTTAAATGGCTAGCACTCTTTTCACCTGCTTGAAACAGGCAAAACACATGAGCATTTACTTTGAAAAAGAGGGGGGGCATTGTAATGGATTTGGCCATATTTCAACCCCATATCTGTCAATTAAGCAACTAGCTTTCTCTCCACTTATTATGACCCCTTTGGATTTTTGTAAGTGATTTTACCCATTTTGGGCCCATTTTACCTTATATTTGGTCTTCTATTTTGATCTATAAAACAAATGGATGAAAAAAGAAAATGGCATGCACTAAAGCTACTTATTGGCGTTTCCTTGAGATGTAACAGCCAAATGTTTCCTTGAAAATGATTGTGAAACCAGGTATGGTATTAGGAGGAGGTATCCATTTTTGGCCCAATTGTACCCCAAAACCTATAAATCGGAAATGCTTTTCATTTTTACCACTCTAATATGACCCTTTGAAGTAACTGAACATGTCGGATCGATATTTTAAGCAAGGAAGTATTTCGACAATTTAACTTTTTTGGACAATTTTGACCTTTTTGACATTGTGACCCCAAAATTTTATAAATTGGAATGGCTTCCATTAATTCACTGAAATATGATATTTGAAGGGAAGTGACATGTCTGATCGATATTTTAGAAAGGAATGTATTTCGACACAACCTGATGTACCGTGTTTGGACCAATTTTTTTGACCTTTTTTGGCCATTTTGCCCACAATTTATAAATGGAATGTTTATTCAATTTTATCCACTAAATATGACTCCTTTGAACGTAAATGGGCAGGTTCTGATAGATTATTTAAAGAATAGGACTGCATTTCAACTGTTTACCTATATTTGGACAATTTTTTACCTTTTTTGGCCATTTTGTACCCTAAAATAAAAAATGTAGGAAAGGCCAACACCCCATACGTTGTGTCATTCCCATGGAGGTTGATCCACTAGGTTGGACCTTTTGTAACAAACAACGCCGTCAGAAATCATATTTTGGTCTTTGGACGGCCGTTCTATAACCCTAACGCGGCCCCCGAGAGGAAAAGAAAGGAAACGAAAAAGGAGGGAGGTTCGGTGAACCGGTTGGAAAATGCTTTAGTTTGCATCTGGGCCGTCAACAAATATTTTTGGTCGCGCAAATGACTCTCATGCGTTGTCTTGCATTGGGGCCGTCTTACAGGAAAATGACGCGATTGTTTTCGTGCACCTGGGCCGTCTTCCCGGAAAATGACGCGATGTTTTTCGTTGCAGTTGGGCCGTCTTCCCGGAAAATGACGCGAGTTTTCGTTGCATCTGGGCCGTATTGACTGGGAAAGATGCGATGCTTTCGCTTTGCATTTGGGCCGTCTTGCCCGCAGAAGGCGCAATGCTTTTCAGCAAAATGCCCATCAGACCAATTTCGATTTTCGATGGTGATAGCGCCACCATTTTCGATAAGCTATTGGGTTAATTATGCATAAACGTATTCATGAGGTAAACCGGAGCATGACGTAGTGTAATAGTGCCACGCACGACTATGATTTAGCGTAATGAGCCACTCACTACTGGCCAACTATAAGCTACAAATTTCATGCAGATCAATATCTGTAAAAAAAATAAAAATGTTATTATTATTATTTACCTTTTTTATTGCATTTTCACGCGATTGTTTTGTTGCACCTGGGCCGTCTTTCCGGTAAATTGGGCGATGTGTTCATTGACACTGGCCGTCTTTCCGGTAAATGGCGCGATGGTTTTTGTTGATTTGGGCCCCGTCTTCGAAAATGGCGCGATGTTGTTCGTTGAATCGGCCGTTATTGACTTTAAGCTACTAATTCCTGGCCGGGAAAAACGGCCGAGATTGCAATGAAACGCAAGCTTGGGCTCTCGTTGCATCTGGGCCGTTTTAAAAATTAAAAATTAGATTGCTTTGACTTGCATTTGGGCCGTCGGCCGGCAAAACCGACCCGGGGGTCCTGGTTAGGGTTAATAATGGTGGAAGAGACTGATTGGGTACATTCCAAAATGATTGATCTTTTGGTTGGATTTCAAGACAAAAAAATGTCATAATTTGTGATCCTTTCATTTTTATGAAAGAGTTATTTAAAATGTGTAGTTGAATCGTTCTATAAACCAAAATCTCTGTGAAGGTAGCATGTCAAAGAATAGCGGAAAGGGCGAAATTTAAATAGCTAGCACCTGACGGGCAAAAAACCACTATTTTCATGTTTTCTGATTTCCAGGTAATAGAGCTTGTGCGAGATGGACTCATGCTGTGCATCGTTTTGTATTACAGAGTCCATAATGAAATGTTGGAATGAACAGTGAACTCTGCGATAGACACAGTGTTTTTGGGAATTGTGGGTATTTTAGCACCGCTTTTGCTGTGCTAACCGGTCACCTGGTGCCCAGTTCTTTCAAATATTTGAAGGAATTAACAACAAGTTGATGGGAACCTCTCAAGTGGGGTATCTTGCTCAGCATGCTTGTGCCAGCCATGGGTGGTTCCCATGGCCCATACACGACCATGCTCAGTACCACATATTACTGTTATTTTCCTGATTTTCATTTGCAATTTTTTTAACCAACACAAGATGTTTAAAACATCAAAACAAGACAACAAAATCAACTACAACAAGTAAAATAAAAGATCTTTGCTATGTCGTTGAAAAAAAACTGAAAATAGTATCTGTTGTATCATTTTAAAGTAAAACATTTTGTGAAGTTCATCTTTAATAAAATATGCCCAAGAACCCTCATATTTGTTTCTCCATTACGGCAAACAACAATATTTTTGTTTAAGGCTTAGATTGATTCAGTGGGAAAATCTGGTGATGCTGTTCATCATTAAAGTAACTTTACATGATAAGTAGTAATCGCCAATTACAATTTCATTCAGATTGTGACAGCCAGCTCCTGAAGTCCTGCAAAGGAGTGAAGAGGAGAAGAAACGATTACAAAAACTATCAGTCCAATAGATATAAAGCACAAGTTTTTATACAAAGGTAGAAGACCAGAGTATTCTTACTACATAGAACTGATTTGATTGCCTGTATATCAAGCAGTTACACATGTTGGTTAAGAGCGCACAGTGACAGAATTCGCATCGTATTCTGTTAGGAAAATTGGGGGGAAGCAAAAATTCTTGGGGGAAAGATGGGGGTTGTGTCATTTGGGGCTCGGGAGTAAACTCACTGCTTTTGACTTATTTGTTAAGCCCATTGCCATTGAAAACTTTAAAATGATTTTTTTTTTCTATTTTGTATGAAGTCTGATCTTGCTATTTTTTTTTAAACTGGCATTGTGAAATACAGATTTTCTTTTTCCTCTCTCATTGCAGAATTTTTTTTAAAAACAATTTCTGATGACTTGAGAAAAAAAATCAAAATCCTAAAAAAAATTAAGAAAAAAAAGAAACATGCTTAAATGGGAATTTTAAAGGCAGTGCGTGCATTCTTCTGAGGCAAATCCTTTTTATTTTCAGTCCTTCCTTCATGGTTCACCAGTTGGACAAATTGATCCAATAGGGCTAAAGATAGGTTTAGAGCTAGGGGTTCTCCATAGGCGGCCCCCTGCTCCAAAATATAGGAAAACATAAGAAATTCAGGTGTATTTGGCCCTCAATTTAGGGTACTTTCAAACATGTTCGGCTCTCTCTGGCCCTTCAGCTAATATAATTGAGAACCCCTGGTTTAGAGTAAGGTAAATCAAACAAAAGTATCCAAAAAGTACACAATTTTATAACTGTTTTTTTCTTTTTTTCTTTTTCTGTTACAGAAATTGAGTGATCGAGTTAAAGGCAAAGCATGGTCTGATACTTGAAGTAAATGTAAGCCGCTCACAATGTATTGGTTTTGTTATCTTCTGCTGTTATTGATGTGTAATCAGTGCTTAAAGGTCCAGCCATTGATTAAAGAGTACCTGCTACTGACCAAAGGAATCTGCTGTTGATTCCAGGTATCTGTTATCAATCACAGGTATATGCTTTCCATCACAAGTATCTGCTATTGATCACAAATATCTGCTATTGATCACATGTATCTGCTACTGATCATAGACATCTGCTACTGATCACAGATATTTTATTGATAAAAAGTATCCGCTATTGATCACATGTATCTGCTACTGATCTTAGACATCTGATATTTGATCACAGATATTTTATTGATCACAGTATTCTGCGATTGATCAAAAGTATCTGCTATAGACGATTTGCACGATCCCCATAATGGATATCGGTTTTTGTGCCATTTCAAACCGAGACTTGTACCAGAGTTAATGTTTACAAAAAATTACGTTGTTCGTTCGCGTCATTGTACTGAGCATAAAACTACAATACAAAGTACCTTTTCACTTGAAGTTAATCTTACAAAAATGTAGACGAATATCAAAGGAACAAAAAAAATTGAGGCACTGGTGTTGAAATTTACGACAAAAAGTGATATTTTCGATCGTAACTGTGCGCTACTTGTCACCTGCCGGACGATTACACAACTATAGATGATGCATTATGGGGATCGTGCAAGTCGTCTATTGATCACAAGTATCTGCTATTGATAACAGGTATCAGCTACTGATCATAGACATCTGCTATTTTGATCACAGATATTTTATTGATCACAAGTATCTGCTATTGATCACAAGTATCTGCTCTTGATCTGCTCAAGTATCTGCTCTTGATAACAGGTATCTGCTAATAATCATAGGCATCTGCTATTGATCACAGATATTTTATTGATCACAAGTATCTGCTATTGATTACAAGTATCTACTATTGATAGCAGGTATCTTTTTATTGATCACAAGTATCTGCTATCAATCTCAGGTACCTGCTATTGACAACATATCTTTGCAATGTACTATTGATCATATGTAAGTGATATTTAATTATCACAGGCATCTGCTATGGTTGATCACAAACATACCACAATAGAGGACCTATTAAGGTTTCATGCATATCCTACCAAAGTCATCATTCCCGCTGATAGCAAAGTCCCCTGCAGCTTCTCCCAACTAAGGATTATGAGAAAAGGGGGAACGGGTTGGCGTAGCGTATCTTCCTCACCGTTCAATCCAATGAAGTTTTCGGTGTCTGATCCCCGGCAAGGTTCGTTCTCGCGGCTTTATGTGAATTTGGTTCCATACTCGTTCCCGCAGGTTTTCTCCGGGTACTCCTGTTTCCTCCTGCTTTAAAAATCGAGCTTCTTGGAATAAAGCTGTTCCGGTATCATGGTTTCTCTGATGTGCTGAGCGCCTTTCATGGCTGCCTCACAGCGCCTTGAACATGTTTACGTGGATATGTCGCATGTTAAAAATATTCAAATTATTATATTATTACATGAAAAACTGCCAAAGTACTGTGGCTGGGACTGTAATTATTTGTCTGCATGATATAGGTGCACAGTTACCTCAAATAACATTTTTTATGACTGTTATTGTTGTTGATTTTTTTTTTTTTTAACTTGTAGCAAACCTCATTATTTTGTCTTTGAACCCAAGTTGTGCTTTTGCAACTTTCCATGGGAAATGATGGCTTTGGTAAAAAAAAAATACAGCTAAGCCAAATTTAAACCTTCAATCTACTTGAGAAATCATGTCAAATTAGTAGAGGTATATATTTTACACTATTGTGTAAACTGTTGTTGCATTTACAGCCGATATCAATTGTATGAAAAACAATTCAAAGTAACTTTTAAAAAAAATAACCTATGCATGAGTTATGCACTTACCGTGTTTGTACCGTGTATTCAGCCTTGGTCCCAAGTGATTTAATCACATTCCATTGTTAGGTAATATGTGTATGTATAGTGGAAAATATTTATCATCATTTCACCTGGTATAAGCCCAATGGGCTTAGAGGGTAGTATATTGCATCATAATAGGGGGTACAATAACAGATAACGCTTTTACAAACATTCAAAATGGGCTTTTACATGGATGTGGGCTTAAACACAGGGGAGTATGTCATACCTTTAATACCCTGTACATTTTGTCAGCATGTATAATGTAATTATGTTAAAGTTCAATTGTCTTTAACCCAAGTGCTTGTAATTTATATGTAATCTTTCCCAAAGGGAGGTGGCGACATCTCTCCGTATGCAGTCTGTGCCTGTGTACCAATTTGCTGATGTAGAACATGTTAGAATAAGACCGTTGCCAGGTCAACTGGCTCACGCTAACTTATGTTCGAGCCATTGATGACAACGCAAATCCTATGGCAAATCATAATTCGGAACAGGTGCATGAGCCAAGGCGTGAACCAGTAACCAATGGATACTGACGTGCACTGCATCAGCGAATTATTGCAAACACCTGATATGACATTTTGTATTCTGCCTACAAGATAATTGTTTGTTTGACATGACTCGGCCGGCTGACCCAGGTTTTTTTTACGACTCGGCCGGCTGACCCAGATTTTTACAGGGGAAATTTTGAGAGTGCAATATAACAGCTACCCATTGTATTCCATTCACACAATTTTTTTTACAAATTAGGCCAAGAAAAAGGAAAGTTCGTCTTTTTGCTCGCATAGGTGTAAACATCACTTTAAACTGCATTCTTTTTTTTAAGGTTTTCAAGAGATTTATAACATTTTTTTTATAATGATCAAGAAAAAAAAAAAGGAAAATTTGGTCACAAAGTGGTCAAAACAAGTTTGTCTAAAATGTAATAAAAAAGAATTTCCACATAGCACAATGTTTTTTGACTAGAAAAAAATATACATAGCACTTGGGGTTTTGAGCTGAATACAGCTGGGGTAAACTTTTTTTTTTCTTTTTATGCCCCTGGCTTGAAAAGCAGAAAGGGGATTTTGAGAGAGCGCTCAAGTCTGTATGTGTGTATGTATGTGTGTTCCAACTTGGTTATGTTTTGGTTAGGTTTTTGTTTTTCAGGTATTCGAGAAGTTGAAGTCAGATTCACACCAGACTTAGGGGTTAAGGTGCAATAGGGGTTCCTTCATATGTGGATGATGTCAAAGGTCATGGACCAATGTCAAAGGTCACCTGAGGTCATGTTCCAGACTGCCATTTTGCCACGGGGTTGACGCAAGCTTACTTGGCTGTATTTTTTGGCCTGAAAAGTGTGTAAGTGAAAATGTGAGATGAACATAAAAAGAGTTCAATGACACATCTATCTATCAAGAAAATATGAAATGTTATAATCTTCATACATCGCAATTTGAATGGCAAACTATTAGGGAGGAGATAAGTAACACCCAGTTTTTTAAAAAAAAATATTTGTTTCCCAATACAATAGTCGCTAACAAACATAGACCTTAAGTCATGTTTGAGGTTAGTAAGACCACACTTTGTACAGAAACATTTTCCTAAGTTACACAGGGTAAAAACAAAACAATTTCTTAGAATTTCTGTGTGACTTTGTGTGGGATTGCCCAGATAATACAACTATGTTCTTAATTTGCAAATGAGAATTTAAATGGGAAACCCCAATTCAAACAGTTTATAATAATTTTGCAGTCTTTAGACTTCTAAAAAAAATGCCAGTTCATTATAAATGGCTGTATTCTACCCACAAAAACAAGAAACTAAAATAATTCACTTTTTATTGTTTGAATACAGGACATGTAAGGAAATAAGGCCAGTATTGGAGAAGGTTACTTATAATACTCCTGTGCAAAAAAGTCACCCACTAATGTAATAAAATTGGATTGATTCAGCCCAAATTTATTGGTCAAGCTATGAGTTGCAAAAATATTGGGCGAGACGCAGTCGAGCCCAATATTTTAAAACTCATAGCGAGACCAATAAATATTGGCCGCAAATCATCCAATTTTATCATTATCATGCGTAGGATCCGATATTATCACGTATCGGACACCTCAAAGTTTTTTTTTTTTTTTTTTTTATTGTTCGTAGTTTTTCCACTGCTTTCTGTTTCTCCTCTTCTGTGTTGTTGAGTAGTTTTGGGTTAGCCACTTTGATAGTGTCAAATGCCACTGTTTGGTCTATCCCCGCCAGGCTACTTTTGTCTTTCCCTTTGTTTTGTACCTCTAGTGGAAATGCTGCGGACTCTCCTTTGCAGCTATGATGCTTCTGTTTTCTGGGTGGTTTATCTAAATTAAATATAGTGCAATTTAATGTTTTATGTGTATGCTTTGTATGTTTTTTATGCTGGCAAATAAAATGAAATGAAATGAAATGAAATAGGGGTTCCTTCATATGTGGATGATGTCAAAGGTCATGGACCAATGTCAAAGGTCACCTGAGGTCATGTTCCAGACTGCCATTTTGCCAGGGGGATGATGCAAGCTTACTTGCTGGGGGTTTTTTTGGCCTGAAAAATGTAAGTGAAAATGCTGAGATGAACATAAAAAGAGTTCAATGACACATCTATCAAGAAAATATGAAATGTTATAATCTTCATTCATCGCAATTTGAATGGCAAACTATTACGGAGGAGATAAGTAACACCCAGTTTTAAAAAAAAATATTTGTTTCCCAATACAATAGTCGCTAACAAACATAGACCTTAAGTCATGTTTGAGGTTAGTAAGACCACACTTTGTACAGAAACATTTTCCTAAGTTACACGGGGTAAAAAAAAACCAATTTCTTAGAATTTCTGTGTGACTTTGTGTGGGATTGCCCAGATAATACAACTATGTTCTTAATTTGCAAATGAGAATTTAAATGGGAAACCCCAATTCAAACAGTTTATAATAATTTTGCAGTCTTTAGACTTCTAAAAAAAATGCCAGTTCATTATAAATGGCTGTATTCTACCACAAAAACAAGAAACTAAAATAATTCACTTTTTATTGTTTGAATACAGGACATGTAAGGAAATAAGGCCAGTATTGGAGAAGGTTACTTATAATACTCCTGTGCAAAAAAGTCACCCACTAATGTAATAAAATTGGATTGATTCAGCCCAAATTTATTGGTCAAGCTATGAGTTGCAAAAATATTGGGCGAGACGCAGTCGAGCCCAATATTTTAAAACTCATAGCGAGACCAATAAATATTGGCCGCAAATCATCCAATTTTATCATTATCATGCGTAGGATCCGATATTATCACGTATCGGACACCTCAAAGGATGTTAATGCATGTAATTGGCCTGTAAATATAAAATGCTCTACTTACCTTAATAGTGTGTATGATGTTTATTTTACCATGTTGATTTTTGTACAGGTGCTTCTATAAGGTGGTCCATCTGACTCACTTCTTTCTGACACACTTTTTTCTGACACACTTATGAATTCAGAAACCCTTCACAGAATAAACCACAAGTTTATTCTGTTAAGGTTTCCAAATTCATAAGTGTGTCAGAAAAAAGTGTCAGATGGGTCACCCTTTCCATACAACATTTTTCTAAAGTGATGAAAATGTTTGCTGTCCTTCCAAAGGTCTTTTATCATTGGAAAGATCCACACTTATTTTTGTTTGCCTCTAAAAACGAATTCCAAGAATGACAGGTGTGTATGTGTTTTGTCAAGATTCATAACCAGTGGGACAAATAAATGTACCATTATTCAAATTCAAACATTCCTTTCCAAGAATACAATAGCATAGTAGTGAGGGTTTTTTTTCACTGTCCAGAGTATATTTTCACAAATGCATGTATATATCTTTGCGTGCCTGTGTGTTTGCAGTGTGTGTATGAAACAAAAGATTATTGTACTGAAAGACTAGGTGATTGCAAAGAATGTCTGTGTATCAAGGAGCATTGGATGCTTTAAACCCAGAGGGTGTATTGTGTCAATCCCACAATGCACCAGTTTTGGGAAATTTCACCTCAATAGGGTCATGTGATCCCACAAAACTCCTATTCTTAACACATAAAAAAACCCAAAACCCTGACTTCTATAATCATTTTAGCCCACAAACCATTAGTACTTTTTAGCATGATCATAAAATGTCTTGTGGTTCTTGAACTTCTAGGATACTTTTTATCCCTAAGTACTGACATGTGTTTAGTACAGTACAGTATAGGCACATTGCAATGCATTAAACCATTCTCTTAATTCATTGTAATGTCTCCTTACTTCACATAAAGAATTAGGTATTTTTTAAGCCCAGTCGTAACCGAATAGACATTGATGAGTCTAAAAATAATACCTTTATTCTCATTCTTATTCAAAAGATTGACCAAAAAGTTTATTTTTTTTCAATGACACATTTGTTTGAAATTTTAAGTTTGAACAATAAGAAATATACATCAGTTTATAATAATAAAAAATCATCACTTTTTACTGAAGTATGAAAAGCATCTGGCTGTTACTACGTTGCCATCTGGAAATCGTCAGAATAATTGCATCACTGGGCACGTGTGTTTCAGTGGATATATTGACAGACTCAGACGATGGCAGCCAAGCCTCATTCAATATAGTAATTCACCCAAAATACCAAAAGAAATTAACGAACCAATTTGGGTGCTTTGATGTGGGCCGGTCATGGGTGTTCTCATGACACACATAGGACCTCGTCTTCATCCGTTATTTAAAAAAAAAACATAAATAACCCTTACAGCAGGTTTGGAATAAGAAAATATTCCTTGACAACATAATAAAAAAATCAGAATTTTTCATCAAGATTTCGCATTTACGTGTTAAATCAATGGCGACGTCTAAAATTGGGATTTCTTGGCCACCCTACCCTGGACAGACCCATGGTCTGAAGGTTGTGGGTTTGTGTTTTGCTGCAGCCAACGTCTTGTGCACTTCTTAAAGTTAATGCAGAAAACAAAATTATTCATAGACATGATATTTCCTCCAAAACAATCCTTTTTTTTTAAATGTTCAACCAACAAAATTTTTGATAATTTCGCTAAAATGTCCCCCTCCCCCCAACAAGCATGTGAGGCAGAGCATTTCCCTGCAAGGTTTGGAAAGGATCCTTTGTCGTAGCTGAAACCAATTACTAGGTCAGCAGACTATCAGGAACCTTACCAACAATGCCTTGAATTTATCAACAGAAATGGAGGATAAACAGATTATATCGATGACTTTACTGACTTCAATATTCTTTGTTCACTGAATTTTTGTTTTGCAAACGAATAAAGGTCTTCACTGTGTTGCCAGTAACAGTTTGCTTTGTTTTCTAAAAGAAACGAATACATACAACTTCAATTATCATGCCTATGGATCTTTTTTTTTCTGCATCTTTTTAAAACATGCAATATTTAACAAATGTGGTATCAAGCTAATTTGTGCATCTTTCTATTGCTACATGATCAAAACCCATTTGATATTGTTTGAAACATTCATTTATTTATTTATTCTTTCTTTATCCAGGGTAACCTCTTCAGTATTTAGTACTGATCTCCAAGAGGGCCCTGCAAACATAATTGGAAAATGACAAAGTATGTATGATATAATATAGAAATTACAAATACATGTAATAAAAACAAGGTAGTATGGTCAACTAAAACAATATTTCAAGCAATAGCATTTCTGAACAAGTGAGAACTCATGGACTCGTAATGGGCACATACATCAGCAGTTTGTTCCATGCCTTAGTTCCTCTATATATGAAAGGTACGTTTACCTTGAACATTGTTCCAGCGTGGAACAATGAGCATTTTCGAACTTTGACTACGAGTGTATTTAGTGTGCACAGATTCGGTAAATGAAAAGTGTGAGCTAAGATAAGGTGGAGCAATACTTTTAAGACATTTCAACACAATGCTAAGGAGATGTTTTTCCCACCTTGTACTAAGTTTAGACCAATTTAAAGAATGCATTGTGAAATGTTAGGGGGTAGCTTGTTTTAGTACTTTTTGGCCATGCGTTATGAACTCGGGGATTATTGTGAGACATTGACAGATTTTCACAAAATGGCATCAATTTTGTTTTTTAAAATTCAATATTAGGTTACCATAGGTGCTACCATGCAGAAGAAAAGTATTCATATTTCTAATGGAAATTTCATAAGGAACTAAAAAATGAAGTTAAATTCCATGTAGTGGCAATGCTTAGCCCAAATCTTCCACTCAAACACAGAAAATTTCAATAATTATCATATGCCGTACCCCTAGGGGGAACTTGCAGGTTTTAACTTGCAGTATTTTTGTAAATATATTTTGAAAATTGAATTCATATAACATGTAACAACAGTGCATATTATTGCAGATACAACTTTTTTGCATTCACCTATGAGTATGAAACTAAATGTGCAATATGTATTAGAATCCACATTGTTAAATATGTCAGTTCAGCAGCTGAGAGAGGGCGAATGTGGGCCTGTTGAATAGGCCAGTTCAGCATTTTCTTTTATCGTCTTATTAATATAGGCAGATCATTCATACTGCTTTTTTTTTCAATGATGCCTAGGGCAGGCGGCTGTGTACATATACAGGTATGGCTCTCTGTACATTAAATCAATGAATTAACATCCCCCAGGGCAGCACCCGGAGGGGGGGGGCGGGTTGGCAGTGCTAGGGGGTGGCAGGGAGGGGCGGTTGCCCCCCCTGAGAGTTTCAAAATTCAGGAAAAACAGGGGTTTTAAGCAATAAATTACATAAAAAGTAGGGTTTTTTAACCTATATGAGTTAATTTTGTACTGTTTTGCCCCCCCCTTTTTTTTTTTTTTTTTTTTTGTTTCGCCCCTCCTATGATGTTTCGCCCCTCCTATGATGTTTCGCCCCTCCTATGATTTTACCCTGGCACCTCCCCTGACATCCCCTTCAAAGGGCTAGGTATTTTCTAGCCTTGTTCAAGGCGCTCTACCAACTTCATTGGTTAACACGTCTGATATAAATAATGTCATATAAGGAGTGGAACATATCCCCCTCCCTAAAACTAAAAAAATGGCGAGAATTCACTCTATTAAACACCTAATTTGTGGTCTCCAATTTCACCTGGCATATGTTCCTTGCTTCCTCTAGCGAGTTCAATAAGTTCAACTCAGACAGAGCTCTGAGAAGCAAGACCACTGCACCTGACCACAACAGGTGTTTGTGGTTTTATACCTAGACTAGTAGGATCCTGGATCCAACCAGTGTGCACAACAGACCAGGGCTCGATTTAGCACTGGCCCGCGGCCAGTGAAATTCATGTCGGGCCAGTAAGACTTCAACTGAGCTGGCCCGTCGGGCCAGTTGAATTTTCAGAAATGTATGTTTGGTACGTCTAGTAATAAATTTTTTACCTAAATTTGAATTATCCTCAAAATGCTTCGCATTTTATTTAATATTTTCATGCAGTTTCGCTTTTTCACTAATTCAGTGCTGACTTCCACTGCACATCTTGTCTAACACAGACGGGTGTGTTAGTCCCTCTGTCAATCATAACGTTTTGTGTTTATAGGAGCGATTGCCAGATATGGGGCCTATTGTATTTTGACATTTAGGCCAATTATCAAAGTTTGGTGTAAGCAAGAAATTCATGACCATACCATGGAAAATGGTTGGGCCAGTGAGTTCACCGCAGGGCCAGTAGGTTTCCTAGTTCACTGGCCCAACGGGCCAGTAGAGAAAAAAAATTAAATCCACCCCTGCAACAGACCACCAGGCCGTGTGCCATTTTTTTTTTATTTTTTTTTCAAAATCTTTCTCAGGACAAGGGTAGCCCTAAAAACAATGCTGAAGCACTGATTTTAAAACCTGAAAACACAATGTTCAAAATAATTGAGAATAAATGTTCATTATGAAGTACAGTGTGAAAAATAACAAGTTAGTCGATTCTTAGCAGACAGCCTTCATCAAGGCGGGGTATTTTCATGATTTGCTATATTATTATTATTACAGTCCAAGTCCAAATGAACCAATGTTCATCTCTCAAGTGTATTCTCCCATTGCAAACCACAAATTGTAGCTCTGTGTGTAATTATGTATGGAATATGTAAGTATAAAATGTACAATAAATGTAAAAAGAACGTATGTACAAATATACAACTATACTCTGTTCGATCTCAAGTTTGTGGGTGACGTCACTGTGCGTGTGAGGTTTTAGAACTCTAGAACCGCACGCGTCGGACGTTGGAATTGCGCATTTACGCACGCAAACTAAGGTGGTACAATCCAAACGCCAAAGCGATACAGAGTTTGCATCATGACATCACCTCAATCAAGACGTTGGTATACGAATAAAGGTAATCAGAGACATTCACTATGCTTATCCAACAAGAACACAGTTCAGTGTTGTGTACTTGTACATGCATTCGGCACACATGTTTATATGGGTATAATATATCATAACCAAAAACCAGGGTGTGTATTTTCTCAATACACCGGTGAATGGAAGTAAATGAACTGTGCCATGAGAATTGAGACTATTGGCTCATAATAAAGTGAGCTACAATATGGTCATCCACAAGGGACAAACTTCAATGAGCTTTGCATATCAGACGTGTGTTCTGGTATCATATCATACCCAAAAATCAGGGCTGTATTTTCACAATACAATAGTGAAAGGAATGTACTAATGTGCCATGAGAATTGAGAAAATAAATAATGGCTCATAATGCAGTGAAAAGCTATAATATGCTCATCCACAGAGGACCAAGTTCAATGAGCTGTACATTAACATAAACTGACACATGTGTATTTTCCATGGAAGTGCCACGTAATAGGATTTGTTGCCCCAGTAATCGGTCCAAACAAATCACAAGGCTTATAGGGCGGGGAATTCAAACTTTTCACTGTGTAGCATGTGTCCTGTGCCCTGTTATTTGTTTGCACCGATTGCCGGGGCAACGAATCCTATTAAGTGGCACTTCTACAGCGAATTCTGGGTATCATAAATCATACCCTAAAACCAGGGGGTGTATTTTCTTAATATTCTGGTAAATGAAAATGATTGAACTGTGCCATGAGAATTGAGACTGTACTGGTTCATTAATTTATGGCCACAGTACATCAGGATTATCAGACATTGTTAGACCATTACAGGTCAAACTTTTAAAGGAGAACATTAGTGGAAAAAAATCATATTAACTCACCTGGGCACTACCAACTATAATATAATCTGATTGTATGATTAATCATGACAGGACACAGTATGAGATATCTCTGAGTAACCAATGAAAATAGTGCTTCTATATCTGCTGTGTAACCACCATTCTTAAAGTATCAATGATTCGCTCATTATATGATATTTATTCCAAGTAACCGATCAAAATAGATGGTAATAGATAGGCAGGTGGTGCCCAGGGGGTTAAAGGTGCAACAAGAGATTTCACATATCAGGTGTCCCTAAAAAAATGGCAAGTACTGATTTTGTCCTGAAGTAAAGCTTTCCATCAAAAATAACCCCATCTGAAAGGATTAAGCTGAGAAATATTTCTTTGGTACAAAAATTATGAAATTTCTAATTTCGTATAGGAGCAAATATGAAATTCAGCCTATGTTTTATATTGAAATATAAGCAAATCATAATCACCTTTTTTCTCTCTTTTAAGACATTTCTGTAGCCTAATTCAAGGTAAGAAATCTTCTGAGTGTCTAATCTATATGAAATCTCTTATTGCACCTTTAAAGGCTAGCAAATTGTATGTCGATTTAAGTTACAGAGCTGCCGGCTCTCCCGGATTCTGAGGGATACTCTTGAAATTGAACTGCTTCTCTCGATATCCCATTTAAGGGTCCAAATCTTCTGGCATTTTGTAAAGGTAGTTACAATTTTCTGATTCCCCCCCCCAAAAAAATGTCCTTGTACCCCAATAAAAGATGATGGTGCAACCACTGGTTGCAACAGAAATATTAGAATCAACTTCCCTTTGAGCATAAGTATTTCCATATGATAGATGCAGTTGCAAGAATCTCAAAGGCATCCTTCAATCATTCTTTTGCAGTTGTGTGCCGGTAATTTTTCAAGAGAATTTCCTCAATATTGGTATAACAATAAAAACCAATGAGTGTTTATATTGCGTTTCACACGCAATTGTAAAATAAGTGTGTCAAATGAGGTGACACATGATACATGTATGGAAATAAACATTTTTGTAGAATTTTAAAATAAAACTGATAAGACGTTGGTGTTAAGATATTCAAAGAAAGGGGATCCTGGGAAAGATAACCAGAGCATAGAGCATAAACCCATACACAGCCAAGACCCCCCCCGCCCCCCCAGTGCACTAGAGCATATCTTTCAGCAGCTTTCATTGGTTAATTACCAGACACCATCATCTGAGTAGACACAATTAGAATAAAGCTTTTAAATGTTTTAAAGTGCAACGAGAGATTTATCACATAACAGGTGTCCCTAAAAAAATCTGAACATTCTGATTTTTGCACCAATGTAACGCTTTTTATCAAAAATGTCACCATGTGCAGGATTTAATCTAAAAGTATTTCTTTGTAACCAAATTGGAAATTTCTAATTCCTATAGAAGAGCAAATTACATGCAGCCTATGTTTTATATTGAATTAAGCAATGAAAACGTCGGGCCTTTTGTCTTTCTGCTGAACCAAAGACAAGGTAAGAATCTATTGTGGTCTTATTTATATAAAATCACTACATAGCACTAGATATGGGAGCAGGAGGGACGTGAGAAGGGCAGCCCAAAATCTCCTTTGTGCACCTTTATGTCGAGCATATTCAGTCATTAGCACATGCGTATGATGGTCCTCTCATAAATGATACGTCCCATTACACTGATCTGCCGTAGTTTTCATGGGTTTCCGATATTATTCGCCACTTTAGTAGATGTATGGCAGCAAAAAGGTTACCTTGTGAGTTATTATTTTGGTTTAGATTTCTATCGGACTTTATCCACACTCTTTGTTTTCCTAAGATCCAAACATCTCAGGAATGAATTATATCAGAAATCCATGTTTATTTTTTATGAAGTTTGAGCTGAACAGAAAAGACAGTGTACATTTTTTGATGAATTTACTTCTACTGTAGAGTTTTGTTTTCTAATTCAGAATTTGTATTTAGTTGATATAAGAGAAACAACATGTGTATAATTTTGCTAAAACATTTTTGTAAACTTGTTTGAAGAAACCAATCGATTACAAATATTGACATGTCCATAATTAATAGCTGGATGATAAGCAGAAATATCAAATCCTAAGTTTGAACAGTGGCTTTGAAAAAGATAACAATATACAGGGTGAGTAAAAAAAAACTTGACCCTAATTGTGTCTGCCATTTTGAATTTATAAGTGACAAATATCTAACATATGTGGTATCATCTGAAAGCTTCGTTCATTATCTAATCGGTTAAATACAGACCGAGCTACAGATCGTTTGAATCAAGTTGCCGGTTTTGGGCTCTGTCCACGGTTCACATTCAACATGAAGGTGGTCCGAAGAAAGTCGAGCTAATTTTTGAATCAGAAAGCTGACTCCTTATACGTGATTCAACCACTGTAGCTTTGCCTATACTTAACCGATTAGAAAATATTTTGCAGAAAATTAAAGATATCGAACTAAGCTTTCCAGATGATACCACATAGATTAGATATTTGTCACCCCCCCCCCCCCACCTAAAAAGTCAAAAATGGCAGATACAAATTAGGGTCAAGTTTTTTTTGAATCAACCTGAATTTGTCCTCTTTTTGGGCTTTAAGATTGATCAAAAAAATAACCTGAACATCTCTGTTACATAATAACTCAATGAATGATAAACTATGTGGCCAAATATTCCAACAATTTTTACTATATACAAAAATTATGTTTTTTGCCTCTTTGCATTGTTGATAGCCTTTTAACTACCTGATTCATTTACAAATGCATTCTGTGCTATTGTTGTGATCTCCTATTTTAAAATTATGAATGATTGTTCCATCACTACGAATATTCATTGTAGCCTTATTTATTATTTCAGAGTTTATAAGGATATTGCAAGTGCTGTTGTTGTGGTGCTATTATGATATTCACATTATGAGATTCATTTAGCATTGACTTCATAATGTCTTGTATTTGCTGGAGTATGTATACCGCAAGTGCTATTTTATGTGATAATATTATTAATATTTAAATTGAATATTCATTGCTATGTAATATAATATTGCTTGTATAGAATTACAAAATGTGTGTTTGAGTTGTTAATAAATTATAAAGATGATATATTGCAAAGAAAGATTGTTGAAGGCGTGTGGTGGTTTTTTTCTGCATTTTGTGTTCTATTTTAAAGGTGCAACGAGGATTTCACATACAAGTGTCCCTAAAAATTATGATTTTTGCCTGATTTAAGCTTTCTATCAGAAATTTCCCCACCTGAAGGATTAAGCTGAGAATTTTCTTTCCTATATCGGAGCAAAATACGAAATTCAGCCTATGTTTTCTATTGAAATATATGCAAATACAAATCACCTTTTGTTTTTGTGTCGTCTGCAGAATTGTGCAGAAGGCACATAGGGATCTCTTCTGGTCGTATGTCTGTGTGTGTCTGTGGTCAAAATTGTGGTTTTTAACCCTTAATATATTGGGCTGCTTGCCGTATGAGTTCCCGTAAGGGCTACGATGATGTACCTTGGTGAAAGGAGGGGTGGGGTGGGGTGAATGTTATGACCCTCATGGAGACCTTGGTGACCTCACTGTGACCAACTTTTGTACCCCCTATCACAAACCGCACACTTCAGATGACACTTGCGGTCCGGGAACGATTGAACATCACTACCTATGATAGAAATGTCGTAATGACTTGAAACTCTCTTGTTGCCCCTTCATTTTGTATGTAAATTAATTATAAAGAGGTGACTCTTTAACCTATGGATCTGGAGACAGCATACAGAAAAAGGCCTTGGTATCTAACTTAGAGAAAAGAGTACATTCAACAAACCAAAAATCTAGAAAAGACAATGTACTATAGTCGATTTGCGTTGATACGTTTCGTCCCCCTGGAGATTTGGACCTATTCAATTAAGTCGAAGAGGAAAATGTAAGAATTGAAATGCACGTGCCACAAAGGATTCTCTTGGAGGACAACTCTGGTCATAAACTCACTCACCTGCCCTAAATACAATTTCATTCAAGAGGTGCGAATATAGATAGAGAGGCAAAACGTTACCAAATCTTTAGAAATCCCCGTCTCCCGCATGTTTTTGCCGACCCAAGAAACATTGAGTACCAACAATAGAAAGCAACGGCTGCCTCCTCTTCTTCCACATACTGTGGGTGCCGCTTTTTTTTTTTAAAGGAAATTACAGTGATACAAAATTAATGTTGTGCTTATAGGTGGCCAGGTGTAATAATGTGCACCTGGATCATTGTACTCAGACACTCCTTTTTTCTCATAATGCCATGCACGCTGGTGAAAAATGTATTCCATTGAGGCGGTTTATTTAAATCAAGACGCTAGATTTTGTCATTTCAGTGCGTTGTTGGCCTGGGTAGACAAAATTTAAACCACCCAATAGCACACGCCCAGCCCAACATCCAACACTTATATTGTGGCGGATTGTTTGTATCGAATTGACATATGTGTGTATCCAACACACCAACTGATACTTAATTTCCGTGCAATGTTCAAAATGTCCCGCCCAGCACGGACGCACTAGGTTTTGATGGGTTTCAACCCCCTTGATTTTATTCATGTATGGAAATGCAATGCACAATAGTGTATTTCATGCCTTACCAGTCCTCAGAAACACAATGAACATGATTAACAGAAGTCCCTGAGCCTCATTGAATATTTCACCCTCCGCAAGAATGCGTCGCGGGGTCACTATCAGATTAATCAGAGTATAACACAATATAACTTGTGGATGTTTAAGCTGAATCAGTACGCCTAAATAGCCTTTTGTCTGCATGAACCTATCAACATGCATCCCCGCCTTGGACTTCTAACTGATAGTCCATAAAGTTTCAGTGGTTAGAGAGCACATCTTGCTTTTTGGCGAGGCAACCCATAGTCGTACCGCACGTGGCAATTGAAGTAGGAACGTCTTGTGTACAGTTGGCCCATCTTTCATTACAGCGCACATAAGATGGACCAGCAAACGTTGGGACCAATGTCGGCCAATAGTTTTGTCGCAAGCGGTAGTTCTGCAAAGCAACATCTAGCCAAAGCCAGGGACCCAAATCGTCACTGTGCCAGTTGACCATCCGAAACATTTACGCAAGCCCTAGCCCCATCTCTGAGTGTGACACCAAAGCTACTCAAAAAGTTAGGTGCCCGAGTACTCTCCGAAGTGCAACCCAAAACTACCCCAGCAAAGCCAGGGCGCCTAAAGCCTACTAAGTGGACACCCGATACGATTCAGACAAAGCCATGGACCCCAAATCTACGAGTGACACCCCCAGACTACTCATCAAAAGCCAGGGTCCAATCACTAATGGGTCACTCCACACTACTCAGCAAAGCCAGGTTCCACTAATCTCCTTAGTGACACCATAAAAGCAACTCATCGTCAAGCCAGTCCTGAATCTACTTGATGGAGACTAATACCACAAACGTACTCTGGCCAAAGCTAGGGCCCCTAATCCACTAAGTGAACAACCTCTACTCAGTCAGCAATCCCTGGCCTCAAATCTACTGAGTGGACACCCGAGACAACTCAATCAACAAGTTAGGACAACCAAATCTAACTAACTTGGAAGAACCGACCGAAACTACTCAGCAAAGCCGGGCCTAATCTGCCTGTGGGAGACCCAAAAACTACTCAGCAAAGCTTAGGACCGCCAAATTTACTAAACGGACATCAACAAACCTAGTCAACAAAGCCGGTGCCCCCACTCTACTCAGTTGGAGACGGACCAAAACTACTACAGCAAAGCCAGGACTCCAAATCTACTAAGTGGACCATAACGAACATACAAACAAACCGCACAAGTCAAAGGGCCCTCATAAACAGCGTCACAACGTCTGGAACACACGTGAGACGAATGAAGCAAGGGGAAAACAGAGGAAAAGAAGGAGACGTCGACGTCTTCAACATAGAGGGTGGGATAGATTAAGTGTGAGTTTCCCCCCCAATCACCCATCATCTTCCTCTGTCCCCTCCGCCTTACTCGCTTCCTGTCGTCCAGTTCTGTCGCCAAAAGACAATCCGCCCGCCTACTGGGTAATGCAACACCACCGACTCGCGATTTAGTACCGTGTCTATCTCCGTATGGACCTCGCCTTGAAATGCCACCGGTTCCACTCCCCGATCCAAATTCAAGGGCTTTGCGACGCATGGTTGAGTCGTAGGGATTCCTCTCATTTCCTTCTCTGTATTCGGATAAACCGGTCCAAAACCTTACTCATCCATGCCATGTTTCCACCAAAAATACATTAAACCTTGCACTCCTTACCCTTCCCTCCCCCACCGCCTCCCTCCTCCCTCTCCTTTACCTCCACACCCTACCCTCTACATCTCCCCTGCCTGCTCTATGCGAATCTCCGCTTCACACCCAATCCCACCCCCAAAACAAATTCCAGCAAAGCCAGGGACCCAAATCTAACTTGAGTGGGAAGCCACATAACTACTGAGTCAAAGCCTGGGTCCAACTCTCATGAGTGGAAACCACAAACTAGCTCAGACAAGAAATGGCCCTTAAATGAATCTACTTACTTGGACGCCTGAGACTGGCACCATCCTCAAACTCAGGCCCGTGGCCCAACTTTACTTCAGTATTATACATCCTATACTCCTCGAGCCCAAAGGCCATTACGCTCACGTCCAGACTCTACTCAGTTTATAATCTCCACTACTCAGCAAAAGGCCCAGGGCTCCAAATCTACTATTGGACATACGAAACTACACCGCAAGCAATGCTCTAATCTACAATGTACCCACCCCAGACTACACTCAGCAAACCGGGCCCAACTACTAAGTGGTTACGCCGAGACTACTCTCAGCAAAGCCAGGGCCCCAAATCTACTGAGTGATATCCGAAACTACTCAACAAAGCCAAGCCCCCCAATCTACTGATTGGTGACCCAAAGTACTCCAGCAAAGTTAGGTTTTTCGAATCTCCGAGTGCAACCCGAAAGCTCCCATCAAAGCCAGGGTCCTAACTCTACTACGTGGACACCCGAGACTACTCAGCAAAGCAGGTCCTAATCACTAAGTTGTCACCCAACACTACTCATCAAAGCCGGTCCACTATTCTCCTTAGTGAACACACAAAAGCTACTCAGCAAAGCCGGCCTAAACTCTACTGGATGGAGACCCCACAACACTCTCTCGGCAAAAGCTAGGGCCCCAAATCAACTAAGTGAACAACCGAGACTAGTCAGCAAAGCCAGGCCTAAAGCTCTGATTTGACACCCGAAACCTCAACAAGTTATGCACCAAATTTACTAAGTGGAGACCCCAAAGCTCTCATCAAAGCCAGGGCCTAACATCTCCTGATTGGAGACCCACAAACTACTCAGCAAAGCTAGGTGCCCCAATCTACTAAACGGAAACCCAACCTATTCAGAGCAAAGCCTAGTGCCCAACCTCACTAGTTGAGACCCGAAAACTCTCAGCAAAGCCCAGGGCCCTAAATCTCCTGAGTGGGAAAGGGGAAAAAAACCCCCCAAAACCCAAAAACCTTACTCAGCAAGCTCTAGCAAAAGCAAGCACCCCAAATTTCCTAAACGGAAACACAAAACTAGTCAGCAAAGCTGTGCACCAACTTCTACTGAGTGAAAACCCGGACTCTCTCAAAGCAGGGCCTCAAATCTACTGAGTGGATACCCGAGACTACTCAGCAATAGCCAGGCCACAAAATGTACTAATGAACCACCCGAGCACTTCTCAAGGCCAAGGGCCCAAATCTACAGAGTGGAGATCCTAAACTACTCAACAAAGCCAGAGCCCCAAATCTACTGGTGGTGAACCCAAAGTAACTCACAAGCAGGGTGCCCGAGTCTCGTGATTTGTTGAAACCAAAGCTACTCAGCAAAACCAGGGCCCTAAAAAATTCTACTAGTGGGACACCGCGGACGATCTCAAAGCCAGGGCCCCAATCGAGTGGCAAACCCGAGACTACTCAGCAAAGCAAGTGCCCTAACTCATACTAAGTGGTCACCCAACTACTCAGCAAAGCCAGGACCCCCAAACTCTTAGGGAGACCCAAAAGCTAACTCAGCAAAGCCAGGCTCCCCCTAATCTCCCCCCCCCCCCCCCCCCAACACCCCCCCCCCCCCACCCCCCCCCCCCCACCCCCACCCCCCCCCCCCCTCCCCCACCCCCCCCCCCCCCCCCCACCCCACACCCACCCCCCCCCCCCCCACCCCCTGAGTGAACACACAAGCTACTCAGCAAACCAGGCCACGTCTAAAAACTGGGTGGAGACCCAAACTACCCGGCAACAAGCTAGGGCCCAACTCAACTAAGTGAACAGCCGAGACCCCCCCCACTAGTAAGCAAGCCCATGGACCAAATATACTGAGTAGACATCCCGAACTACTCAACACAGTTAGGGCACGAAATCAATAAGTGGAGACCCCCAAAAACTACTCAGGAAAGCCGGGGCCTCCAATCTCCTGAGTGTAGACCCAAAAACTACTCAGCAAAGCTAGGGCCCTAATCTACAAATGGAGACACATACCTATTCAGCAACGCCTGGGCCCCACTCTTCACTGGTGAAACCCGAAAAATCAATCCAGGGCCCCAGGATCTACTTGAGTTGACACCCGAGACACTCTCTCAGCACAGCCCTGGCCTAAATCAACTAAGTGGTCACCCAAAACTGAACTACTCGCAAAATCAGGACCCCAAATCTACTAAGAAGATACTCCAAACTACTCAGGCAATCCAGGTCCCCTAATCTCCCTAAGTGAACACGCAAAAGCTACTATCAAAGCCGGGCTAAATCTACTGGATGGAGACCCACAACTACCTCGGCAAAGCTCGCGCCTAAATAACTAGTTAACTCCGAGACTAGTCGCAAAAGCCATGCGCCAAATCTACTGAGTGGACACCCGAAACTACTCAACAGTTAGGGCACCAAAAATCTACTAATGGAGAACCCCAAACTACTCGGCAAGCCGGGCCCCAAATCCTCCTGAGTGGAGACCCAAAAACTACTCAGCAAAGCTAGGGGCCCAAATCTACTAAATGGAGACACATACCTATTCAGCAAAGAGCCCTGGGCCCCAACTCTAATGAGTGAAACCCGAATCTACTCCAAGCCAGGGCCCCAAATCTTCTACTATGGTACGCCAAGTACTCAACAAAGTTATGTGCCGATCTCCGATTGGAACCAAAAAGTACTCACAAATGACAGGGCCCTAAGTTCTACGTAAGTTACACCGAGACTAATCAGCAAAGCCCGGTCCCCAAAATGTACTACATTTAACACCCGAGAACTACTCAAGCAAAGCCAGGGCCCTAAATCACCTAGTGGTCACCCAAAACTTCTTCTCTCAAAGCCAGGGACCCCTAATCTACTAAGTGGGAGACCCAAACTACTCATCAAAGAAAGCCAGTTCCCTAATCCCTGAGTGAACACGCAAAAGCTACTATCAAAGCCAGGGCCTAAATCTACTGGGCTGAGACCCACACACTACTCTCGGCAAAGCTAGAGCCCAAATCAACTAAGTGAACAACCGAGACTAGTCAGCAAAGCCATGCCCCAAATCTACTGATTACAGACACCAGCGACGTGCCAACACGCCACAAAGTTGGTAGGCACCAAAGCTACGAGTGTAGACCCCGAGACGACTCATTACAAAGCCATGGCCCCAAACCTCCTGAGTGGAGAGACCCAAAACTACTCAGCAGCTAGGGCCCAAATCGCTAAAAAAAACGTAGACACCATCCCTAGTCATCAAGCCTGGGCCACCCAACACATCTACTGAGGAAAATCCACTGAATCTATCCAAGCACCAGGTCTAAATCTACACAACTATACTTCTCAGAAATGCCAAGAGCCCTAAATCTAAAATTGGACATACCCCAAAACCTCTCAGGCAAAGCTAGGGCGCCCCAAATCTTACTTGATTGGCGACCTCGTAAAACTACACCGGAACCAGGCCCATACTACTAATTGGCGTAAAACGAAACTAACACAAGGACATTTCTGCAACTCTAATGAATTGCCTCAATCTTCCATCTAACTGCGCCTAACTGAATGCTAGTTATCCATCGCACAAGACTGAGACTCCCATTAGGGAGTGACTAGAAACGGGGGGGTAGGTGTCAAATAAGGGGCCAAAAGTCTCCTGAAGTGGGTGACCCAAAATTACCACAAAGCAAAACCAGGGCCCTACTCTATTAATTTGAGACCAGAAACTCCTCAACAAAACAGCCATAGCGAGCCAAAATCTACTGAGTGGTAACTCAAAATACTCAGCCAATATGGTTCCCCAAATCTCCGAGTGGAAACCCAAAGCGACCCAGCAAGCCCGGGGCCCAAAATCTACTAAGTTGGTACCTGATACTACGTCAACAAAAACGCCATGGCCCCAAATCTACCGAGCGGAAGACCCCCAACTCTCAGCAAAGCAGGGTCCAAATCTACTAATGGAGGAAAAGCCAAACAATTCCAACGCCGGGGACCCCAAATCTACTAAGAGGAGAACGAAACTACTCACTCAGCAAGCCGGGCCCCAAATGTACTGAGTGGAGACCCAAAAACCTACTCATCAAAGCGAGGGTCTCAATTTTTCTACGGTGGAACACAAACTACTAAGCAAAGCCTGGGCCCCAAATCTCATGAGTGGATACCCATAACTACTTCACAAAAGAAGGGCCCTTATCTACTACGTGGACACCTGAGACTACTCAACAAAACCCAAGGCCCCAAATTACTAAATGACCACCCGAGACTACTCATCCAAAGCAGGGCCCTAAATCAACTAAGTGTCACCACAAAACTTCTCAACAAGCCAGAGACCCCAATATCTACTAAGATCGGAGACCCAAAACTACTCAGCCACAGCCAGGCCCCCTAATCTCCTGATGACACGCAACAAGCTACTCAACAAAGCAGGCCTAATCTACTGGATGGAGACCCCCAAAACTACTCGGCAACGCTAGGGCTAAATCAACTAAGTGAATAGCCTAGACTATTCAGCAAAGCCATGGCCCAAATCTACTGATGGGACACCCGAACTACTCAAACAAAGTTTATGGCCCCCAACTCTACTACGTGGAGACACCCGAAACCGCACTCACGCCGACCAGGCCCCAAATCTCCTGAGTGGAGAGACCAACCCCAAAAACTACTCAGCAAACCTAGGTCCCAAATCTAACTAAATGGAGACACATACCTATTCAGCAAAGCCGGCCTCACCTCCTACGAAGTCCAAACCCGGAATCTACTCATAAAAGCAGGGTCCTAATCCTCCTAAGTTGACACATGAGACTACTCATGAAACTCATGGCCACCAATGTACTAAGTAAAGACCCCTGAGACTCTCAATCAAGGGCCAAGGCACAAATTCTACAGAGTGGAGAATCCGAAACTACTAACAAAGCAAAGCCCCAATCTACTAGTTGTGACCCCAAAGTAACTCAGCCAAAAGTTAGGTGGGCCGCTAGTCTCCGAGTGGAAAGGCAAAACGCTACTCAGCAAAGCCAGGGCTCCTAAATCTACTGTACTTGGACACCCGAGACTAAATCCAGCAAAGCCAGGGCCCTAAAGCAACTAAGTGGTCAGAAGGACCAAACCTACTCAGCAAACCGAGGACCCCAAATCTCACTAGAGGAGACCCAAATACTCAGCAAAGCAGGTCCCCCTAATCTCCTGAGTGAACCACAAGCTACTCAGCAAGCCAGGGCCCTACTCTAACTGATTGAGACCCAAAAACTAACTCGGCAAAGCCAATGCCCAAATATACTGAGTGGACACCCGAAACTACTCAACAAAGTTAGGGCAAGCCAAATCTACTACGTGGAATACCCGAAACTACTCAGCAAACCCCGGGCCCCAAATCTCCTGAGTGGAGACCCAAACTCTCACAGTCTAGGGGCCCAAATCTACTAAATTGAGACACATACCTATTCCTCCAAGCCCTGGGCCCCCAAACTCTAGTGAGTGAAACCCGGATCTAGCTGCAAAGCCAGTCCCCAAATCTACTGAGTTGGACCCTGAGACTACTCAGCAAAGCCCGGGCCTAATCAACTAATTGGTCACCCAAAACTACTTCCAGCAAACCCAGGACCCCAAATCTACTAAGAGGAGACAACCCAAAACTACTCAGCAAAGCCAGGCCCCTAATCCTCCTGAGTGAACACGCAACAGCACTCAACAAAGCCAGGCCTAAATCTACTGATGGAGACCCAAAAACTATCTGCAAACTAGGGCCTAATCAACTAAGTGAAATCCGAGACTCATTCAGCAAAGCCATGGCCCAAATCTACTGGTGTACACCTCGAAACTCTCACCAAAGTTAGGGCCCAAATCTACTAAGTGGAGACCCGAACGACTCAGCAGCAGCAGTGCCCCAAATCTCCTGATTGGGAACCCTCAAACTACTATACTCACAAAGCTAGGGGCCATCTACTAAATGGAGACACATACCTATTCAGCAACGCCTGGGCCTCAAACTCACTGAGTAAAACACCCGGAATCTACTCCAAAGCCAGGTTCTAAATCTTCTAAGGTTGGACACCATTAAGACCTACTCAGGAAACTCCATGGCCCCAATGTACTAAGTGAACGCACCGAGACTTCTCAGCAATGCCAAGGGCCCAAATCTACAGATTGGAGATCGAAACTACTACTCAACAAAGGCCAAGCCCCAAATCTACTGAGTGGTGACCCAAAGTCTCACTCAGCAAAAGTTAGGTGCCCGAGTCTCCGATGCAAGCAAAATCTACTCATCAAAGCAGGCCCTAATCTACAAGTGGACACCCGAGACTAATCAGCAAAGCCAGGCCTAAAGCAACTAGTGTCAGCCAAACTACTCATCAGAGCCAGGACCCCAAATCTACTAAGAGGATACCCAAACTATCAGCAAAGCCAGGTCCCCTAATCTCCTGAGTGAACACGACAAAGCTACTCAGCAAAAGCTAGGGCCTAATCTACTGATGTGGAGACCCCCAACCTAAAACTACTCGCAAAAGCCTGGCCCCAATCTACTGAGTGGACACCCTACACTACTCAACAAAGTTAGGGCACCAATCTACTAAGTGGAGACCCGAACCTACTCAGCAAAGCCAGGCCCCGAAATCTCCTGAAGGTGGAGACCCAAAAGCTACTCAGCAAGGCTAGGTGGCCCCAAATCTACTAATGGATACACATACCTTTCCGCAATCCTGGGCCCCAACCTAGTGAGTGGAAAACCTTATCTACTCAAACGCCAGGTCCCAAATCTACTGAGTGGACCAACCTGAGACTACTCAGCACAAGCCAGGGCCCTAAAATCAACTAATTAGGTCACCCACCCAAACCACTCACAAAGCCAGGACCCCCAAATCTACTAAAGGAGACCAAAAACTACTCATCAAGCCATGTCCCCTAATCTCCTGAGTGGACCACAAGTAATGCACTCAGCAAGCCAGGGCCTAAATCTACTGGGTGGAGACCCAAAATCTACTCGCAAGGCTAGGGCCCAAATCAACTAAGTGAACAAGGCCGAGACTAGTCAGTAAAGCCATGGCCCAAATCTACTGAGTGGCACACCCGAAACTACTCAACAAAGTTTAGGGCAACCAATCTACTAAGTGGTAGCCCAAACTACCAGCAAAGCCAGGCCCCAAACTCCTGATTGGAGACCCAAAAGCTCCTCAGCAAGGCTCGGGGCCCACATCTACTAAATGGAGACACATACCTATTCCTCCAGCCTGGGCCCACAC